>SDVV010024205.1:0-12623 GCA_016164225.1 Gammarus roeselii
CAACCATTCACAACCATTCTCCACTCACGCCTGTTCATTGCACGCTCTCTCGCTACCTCCACATTCATGTCTCTTCTTCCCAACGCCTGCTTCAGACCATCCATCCATCCAAACTTCGGTCTACCTCTAGGCCTGCGACCACTCGCCTCCGCATTCATCACCCTTTTCACCATTCTCCCTTCATCCATTCTCTCCATGTGCCCGAACCATCACAATACACGCGAATCCGCTCTGTTCTCCAACTTTTTCACCATCCCTGTTCTGATTCGAACCACGTTGTTGGTGATCCGGTCTCTCAGCGTTACTCCAGCCATGCTCCTCAGACACTTCATCTCGAAAACATTCAACCTTCTTCTCTCCTCTGCTCTCACCCCCCAAGCCTCGGCTCCGTAGAGTACAGTACTGCAGTATATTTCAACAATTGCATTCACTAATATGATTTATTTAACTTTCGTTTACGGATAACATTCATAAGCAAATTAAAATGCAAGTACATCACAGTTTGTATCCAGCAAGTAAATTATAAGCACTCAGTTTATTCCCTACAGAATTTCTTTGAGAATTTCATTTCATATCAATTCATTTTGGATCAAGGTTAAGCTAGAGACCCGCTTCAGTGCGTTTTAAAAACATTTCTGATAAATGAATAGTCCTCCCAAATCTGCGTTAACTTACTCGTAGTACAAATGAATGGGGAATGAACACCACTTTTGTCCACAAAGCAGGTGGTCGATTTTTGATCATTGAACAATGTGCAACCTTCTTTTCGAGCTCCACCTGCTCATGGGTGTCGTTGTCTTTCACAAGAGATTCGGTAACCAAACAGTAACCAAAATAACAGCATTACCCTTCTGCTAGTTGCCGCAACAAAAAGTTGTGTAAGGCCTTATTTCCCTCATTATTTCTCAGAGTTCGGAAAACAAGCGCCTGTAAATGGAAGTTATGTACTTTCGGACACAAACTGACAAGTTGGACTACAGTAAACCTCAAGGTAACGAACTCTGTGTTCATTATTATTCCCTTTAAACGGATACTTTTGAATAGGCAAACGCACCCCTTTTTGACGAATGTAGTGCTCGTTTCGTCGAAACCTTCTCGGTAACCTGCGGCCTAATAGCCGAAAACATGCGCGAGCACAAATGTGTGTGGATACAATAAGGGTCCAAGCGCATAATCAGAATAACATGAGTCTTCAGTATACTCATACATTCGTGTATAGTACGATATCCCCGCCTGGAGTGAACAACTGTTCGTGAGGATAAGAGATTTGCGTTAACCGACAATCCTTCATTCCAATCAAAAAACCGACCTATCAAAGTAAGGCTGCACCAAAGATGTTTGCTGTCCTCGCCCTCTCTTCTTGTACAGCGCTCGGGGTAGAAAGCAGCAGCATCAACTCGCACTTTCTTCTTGTACAGCGCTCGGGGTAGAAAGAAGCAGCATCAACTCGCCCTCTCTTCTTGTACAGCGCTCGGGGTAGAAAGAAGCAGCATCAACTCGCCCTCTCTTCTTGTACAGCGCTCTGGGTAGAAAGAAGCAGCATCATCTCTAATATGGGCAGCGGTGACAGCCATTGATTTTTGATGTGGAAGAGCAAAGCGAGGAATGGAACTGTGGAAGAGAAAAATAGACGACAAGGCAAATCTTTAATTGGGTGCTTACTTATGTACTTAGATACTTAAAGGAAAATTGCTTTAAAATGCCGGTTGTAGCAAAACTGCCTCCTGACGCCCAGCTGTCGGTACATTCTATACTACTGATTTGGCATCAGCATTTGTTTGTTACTGCAGATCCTGGCTTGGCGATGCGTTTGAGTAGGGAGTTGTCTCCACAGTGAGGGCATCCATTCATTGAAGGTTTGTTAGTAACACAGCAGAGGTACTTACTTGTTCAATTGTTTTTTTAACCTGAAGACGTTCGCTGTGGCTGCCAATTGCGACTCACGTTTTATATCACATATTTCCAGTGGCATTCGATTGATCAGCATGTGAAATGTTAAATGCAACGGTTTGCATTTTTTCGCTGCCTGCCCGTTCTGGCACTTTAAAAGAACACGTTCTGCCAATCGTGGTCTGTCTTATTGTCCCTTTCGTTGCATTTTTTTTGTTTACATTGGCCGTGTGACCCTCCAGAATTTTCCAAAGTTTATGATCATGTATATTTCGAAACGTCTTTGGATTGAGTATAGATAGCTTCAATGTATTCAATCTGTTGCAATAATCCATTTCCTTTACTTCTGTTATTTTTAAGGTGAAGATTTTTTGAAATGCTTCAAGTCATTCCAGATCTATCCGTTTATGTGGGATCTAGAGGGCAGAACAATAGTCCATAACTGGTTGGATCAGTTGTTTCCAAAAGCTTGATAAATCTTCATCGTATAACAGCTATTCGCTAGGGTAGTTTGGTTACATGGTATAAATCAACAACAAGTGGGGAAAATGGAACCAAATCATTGAATAATGAATACTTTTTCAATAATTTTGTTAATTATTCAGACTGATTTTGCAACGTGTGCAAGCGAGCAAAAAACGTTAGGATCTAATCTAGTGTTTTTGAAGAGTTTCTTTTCCGTTGATTAGGTCACCCTCCATTACCAAATGTGCTGTTATTGGACGCTGGGCTCCTCGGTCATCATTTGTAAACTCGATAATCTCATACCGGGCTGCTTGCCAAACATGATTATCTCCCCAGCATGTGTTAATTGGAAGATCAAAACTGCAGCAAAGCCGAATAAGTCTTCAAAGGACGAGTTGAAGACGACGAAGGTAATGTGGTGTTGGTGTTGAAGGCGACAAAGGTGATGTGATGTTGGTGTTGAAGACGACGAAGGAGATGTGATATTGGTGTTGAAAGCAACGAAGGTGATGTGATGTTGGTGTTGAAGACGACGAAGGTGATGGGGTGTTGATGTTGATGACGACGAAGGTGATGTGGTGTTGGTGTTGATGACGACGAAGGTGATGTGGTGTTGGTGTTGAAGACAATGGAGTTGATGTGGTGTTGAGATTGAAGACGATGAAGGTGATGTGATGTTGGCGTTGAAGATTACGTAGGTGATGTGCTGATGGTGTTGAAGACGATGAGGGTGATGTGGTGTTGGTGTTTGGAACAAGTTTGGGGCAGGATAAGTTGATAAAAAAACTGGATCTATGGTCCTTTGGAAAACCAAATGAATGATATCACTTATTGTTATTGCAATGCAATGGACCCTTATACAAACGACAATACAGAGAAACATTATTTCAAATGCTCACATAACATAGGAATGATCAACTTGTATCGATGACGGCAACATAAACGTTTAAAATATTCCAATGATGTAAGTTAACACATAAGCTCCTTGTGATTGGCTTTGGTGAGGCGCTACATGCAGTGGCACGAGGCATGCTTGCCAAGGTTCGAACACACGACTCAACAGTGTAGACGGAGTTTATTTATTTTGTCGTGAGTTATCCCCGCAACCTTGCATCGTCACTAACACTTGCAGCTCTGGAAATAAGATTAGTAAGTGTCTTTTTTACGGATCATCTCGCCATATATTCACCACTACAATTTATTAGATATTCTTGTTGCCAACATTATTTCATATCAACAAGTGTTTTATCCTTTTCAGAATGGAAAAAAATCACAATCCTCCAACCGAGTCTTGGTTTCTCTATGCAACGTATTCCAAGATATACAGCCCTTGGTTGGCTTAGTCTAAACGAGTATCAGCACTGCCTTTCAGGATCACCCTGTCTTTACGGCTGCATTGGTTGAGCTCTCTGATGCTGCCGTGAGCAGCAAAGAATTAATTTCAGAGTGATACCTCACTCGACAAATAGAAGGAAGCCAGGAAGAAAATATTACTTGGGGTAGAAAAACATGGAGCGACTGAAGACAGATAAATGCTCAGAGGTCGTGGGATGTGCATGCAAAATGTGTGAAGTTATTTCTCGCTTCCAAAGTGACATGCGATTTGAAACTGAAGTAATTTCTGCTTCTTATGGCAATCAAACTATTAAACAGATTTTGGTCAAGATGTTTTGGTAATTAAGAAGAAGTATACATAAATTATTTTCCACCAGTAACACTGGGCATTTAAGGTTACTTTTCAAGAGGCTTGTAACGAAACTGTTTAACAACACTCATTTTATCAAGCAAGTCCTGATCATTAGGAGATAGAGGAAGGTTGTCTCGCTTTAATAATTCCTCAAGCCAAATTGTTATAGCTAAATTTCAATTAGTCAATGCCAAGCTTGTCGTACTGGTTTGGTATTTACATATTATAGGACCACTGATTTTTTACCAAATTCACCACTTGTAATGCCCCCAGATCTCGACTCTCACTACCATAGATAACATAAACGCACCATTATTTCGTCCCTAGCGTAATGTAAGACAACGTAGAATTTTCATGTTCCACAATATCGAGGATTTCACTCACCACTCTGTTTGATAGATAATAGAAATCAATTAAATTTCCCTACGTCCACTTCATCTACGCAGCTGTCTTGCCAACAAGAGTTGCTTATGCGGAGTTTGTTCAGCTTACAGTTTGGATAGGTGGAAAAGGGGGCAGTTGACGAGGGAGGTCTAGTAGGGGCTGTTGTCTGTCATTAGCGGCCGTGGCTCTTCCATGCCTTTATTGTGCTGTGCTTGGTCCAACTTAATTACGTAATTAACTCGGGGAATTGGAGGAAAAAAAAGAGAGAGTGACGCCATTGTGAGTCGAGCAGGCGATGCTCCTGGAAACGAACGAGTTCTAAGATTAGGAAATGAGAATTTGAATTCATTATCAAAATTTGCGTTTCTCCAAAAAAAAATATCAAGGTGGAGAAACGAAATATGGAGACATGATAATTTATTATGGGTAGGAAGAATCAGGGTTTACACCATCACTGCGATGGTGAATGCTTGAATGGTCCTTACATTAGGGTTTCGTGATAGAATAAAATTTCAGCTATAAGTTATTATTTAATATTTTTTTTTAAATTCCCAGTCATTTTCATTCATGCAGGCTCACATCCAATTTGAGGGTTACATTCACATAATCTCAAACTTCCGTCACCGGTATGATCCAATCATGTCTGATTATACACTTACTGTATCTTCTTTTGGACCATCGCCTAACTAGCGATAAATATTTCACCAATGCAACTAGCTTTGCAAATTCTATATTTTCGAAGCAGGCATAACATCAGTTGTTACTAATACTAACTGGAAAGAGTGTACTGTATTAACAATCTCAACAAGTTTGTTATTAGATATGCGTGCTGGATAGAAAACTAGCTTTAAAATGTTCCTCAATGCAAGGTTTCAGTAATATCATTTGTTTCTAGGTTTTAGGATCCTAATTGTGTCTCATTTACAAGCAATTTTTGACTTCGATGTGCCTAAGGCGCCTCCGCCGTCGGCCGAATGAATGGGCTCCCGTAAATGATCTATTCCATTTCTGAGTCAAAAGATACTACCTCAGAATTGACGTATTTTTGTTAACCGATATTTTTTGAAAAAGGGTATATATGCAAGGGAATTGCATTTGCGGAATAGGGTTTAAATTAGTTTTTATATTCTGTAGCTTATTTTTTATTAATTTCAGTAGGGCTCAATTTTTTCAGTGAAGCAACAGAAAAAAATCAAATGTTATTTCCACTTTGTTTGGAGAGAGATAAATTTGCGAAAGAAGTTGCATTGAAGGGATAGGTCTTGAAATCGCATTTCGTTTCGGATGGATTTTTTTTTCTGTGGGAAGTAATGAGAGTACTCTTATGTAAATATGCACTTGCCTACGTTGCAGGCAAACTAATTTAATCGTATGGTATCCTCGACAAAATTCATAAATGTCATCCCAACTTCGTTGAAACTCGTTACACCATAGACAAATTGACTTTTGAAAATCATGCAAAGTTTCATCATCATCGGTCACGAGTGAGTTACAAGACGCGCATATTTTAGTAGGCAAAACACACATCTAAAAGACTCTTCCACAATGAAATCAAAGGGAGTGATTCAATTGTCTAATGAGGAGGCTTCTTGGGCTGAGGGACGAGGACTTCCAATCCTGAACTTGGAGGCGTATGAGTCGCCTGTTTAGGGGCTAATGAGGAGGCTTCTTGGGCTGAGGGACGAGGACTTCCAATCCTGAACTTGGAGGCGTATGAGTCGCCTGTTTAGGAGCTAATGAGGAGGCTTATCGGGTCGAGTGACAAGGGCTTCTCATAATGCACTGGAGTCCACGATTCGCCAGTTTAGTGGCCAATGAGGAGGCTTCTTGTGTCGAGATAAAACAATCTTGTAATTGGTTCAATCAGCGATACTTCAAAATATTTTTGTGAGTGAATGTATGCATATTATTTTAGTTCAGGTTTGATGAGAGCATATTTTCCTTCACAATTTACATATGTTAGACAAGCCTCAATAATACGTTCACTGTCCGCACCAGTGTCCAACTTTTCTTTATGTAAGTTGTTTAGGCAAAGAAATATAACTTTTATCCACTCTCCATGGATGTTCAATGCCTTTCTGATTCAGGAAGTTACTTTTACTTGACGGATGATCATCCGAAAATAGGAGAGAGCGGCGTAGGTAACTACTGCAGGACGCTGGACGATAATAAAGACGACTCCTTCGAATTGGTAAGTTGAATCCCAACCACACTTGGATTTAGACGAATGTTACCGTAATTAAATTTACCGTATCTAAATGTACCGTACTTAAATTTACAGTAATTAAAATTACATAGTTAAATTTGCTGTAATTAAATTTACCGTAAATAAATTTACCGAAACTAAATTGACCGTAATTATTTGATCAGTTTAATTTGTTATAAACTCTCGACTTGACATCAATAATATTGAAAGGTTTACGGTTTTCTCGACTTCGAACTTATCTGTAATTGCAACTACCTGCACAAAAATACAACTGACTAAAAACATTCCCGCGGAGTTTAATCCGAGTCCCATGAATAGTTGGGTTTTTGGGAGCGTATTTTCCTTTTCCTGTTTGTGTTCCTGCTTTCAATGAAATTCGATTGTATTGCGTTGCTTGTCTTTTCTCTCCTTTGAGGTCCCACCAGCATTCCAAGCTGGAATCTTGAACATCATTTTACATGGTAATGTCTGAGAGGTAGAACATTACCTAGACCACAACAGCGTTTATTGGTTCATGAAAGCGGAATGTGACTTTCTCGACGTTCTTGGGAACGGTACTTTTGTAAGGCCAGCTACACGGACAAAACGTTACTTTTCTTTTTACAAAGAAACAAGCGTTATCTGGATATTTACTAGTTCCTAATAACATTTCCTTCTGAAAAAAAAGTTTCCTTCTATGGATAAAAGGTTTCATCTTGGGTTAATTCGATGCCTCCATTATCACAATGTTATTGCAGCCTGGAATGCCAAGCCATCGGCCAAAAACAGGGCAAGAAAAAGAAAACTGAAATCCAGTTTTTTGTTTATCATTGATGATGGATGACTTGGCTACTGAAGGATTGCAGTT
The DNA here is from genome assembly GCA_016164225.1 of Gammarus roeselii. Taxonomy (NCBI): domain Eukaryota; kingdom Metazoa; phylum Arthropoda; class Malacostraca; order Amphipoda; family Gammaridae; genus Gammarus; species Gammarus roeselii. Next base: position 7,480 of record SDVV010024205.1, read on the forward strand.
AATTGCTTCAAACCTGTGACACAGAGGATGAAAAACATTTCTGACACCCCATGTGGACGGGCCGAATCTCGTTGCTTGTATATTCAAGGGGTATCTTCACTTCTGCCAGCACACCGAAATGAGAGTAACCGGCAGAAGGAGGGAAGGAGGGTAGTGGAGAAGCAGATGCTACAATGAAAAGCGTAAAATGATCCAAGCGACCAAAATCTTTTAGAAAAACTTTCAAAAGAAAATGACAGATGAATGACAGCATTCATACTTATATTTAATCCAAAAAATTAGGGATAACAAGAAGAAGTTCTGGAAAGAGGGATGAGTGGGAGGAAGAGGAAGACGCGGAAATAGAAGGTGGTGAAAGCGACGATTGTTGTTGGGCCGTGGTGATGGATGGAAGAGGGGGTCTGAGTAAATTAGAGATTAATTAAATGTTGAGAATGTCAGGGAGGCTGACATAGTTACTCCATAGGCGGTGGAGTACAGGGGCCGGTTTTGGGAGCAAGAATTGTTGCAGGTGTTCAGGCACTGAGTCGTGTTGAGACTGAGTGCATGAAGCAGGGTGAAGTGATGGTAGTCGAATGATTAGTGAGGCTGTCCAATTTTTGTTTAGTGTCGGCCGTGGTGCCGATTGAGTGGCGCAGTCCTTGCATTGTTCCGGTGTACTAAGACAATGGGGAATCAATTGAATGTAACCACATCATAGGAATTATTTTGTAGTGGTTGAGGGATTGTTGAACTTAACGGTGCTGAGACGGGGGCTGTCGATAGCGGAAGTGAGAAGAAGGTTTAATGTTTTCGAGATGAAATGTTCGAGTGGCATGACAGGAGTGACACTGAGGTAGAGGATCCATACTGAAGTTTGTTCGAATTAGATCGGGGATGGTGAGGAAGTGGGAGAATGTAGTGTAGATTGATGGAGGTTCATAAAAGGTGACGATGGATGAAGGGAGATTGGTAAAGGGGGCGATGAAAGCGAAGGTGAGTGGCGTAGACTTAGAAGAAGATCAAAATTTGGATGAATGGATGGCATGGTGCAGGCTTTAGGAGGGAGGAGGGGGCGAGTGCAATGGAAAGGCGTGAGTGAAGAGTGTTTGTGATTGATTAGTTTTGTCGCGGCTCTGATGCGCCTTCTCGCCCTTGGAATCTCATTAAGAAACAGGAAGGACTTGGGTCAGGGAGGGCAAGGCAATAATGAAGCAGCGTAGGTGAACGAGTGAAAGTTGTCGGTCCCTACAGCTTACACCGATCTCGGACTTCACTCATGGCCCGAAAACAGTGTTCCAGGCTTTTGCAGAATCCTCTGGCACTGAAGGGCTTTGGTTTGATTTGTGTGTGAGTGAATGAGAGAAGTGTGTGAGGTTCAATCTTGCGGTCAGCCAGCCACCTTATGGCGAGTTCGGCTTTGCATCTGTATATGCATGTATGTAAATAACATAACCTCAAGGAGAACTTTGCTCTCAGAACTTATTCCAGCACAAATTTTCCGATAGAAAGGCTGCCAACTTTACTCAGATAGCTTTTGTATGCCTCGCCTACTACTCTGCTAATGGCGGAAACAGGTAGTGAGGATGACCGGAGTGCGGAGAAGTGTTACATTCCTGCATAGTGTCCACAGTGACTAATAATTGGATGGCCGGAGTACTGAGAAGTGCGACAGTCCTGCATAGTGTCCACACTAGCTAATATGAGGATGACCAGAATACGGAGAAGTGCGACAGTCCTGCATAGTGTCCACAGTGGCTAATATGAGGATGGCCGGAGAACCGAGAAGTGCTATAGTCTTGCATAGTGTCCACAGTGGCTAATGTATGGATGATCGAAGTACGGAGAAGTGCTACAGTCAGGCTTAGTGTCCACAGTGGCTAATGTGAAAGATTTCATCAGCGCATAGGGAGAACAAGCCTTCAGTAGAGCTTCGATAGGCCTTTGAACGCAACATCCCAAGAAGTAACGGGAATACTGCTATTCCATTTTTACGATATATATTCTTTTGCAGTGAATATTATTTTTCTGATCATTTTTCTTAGAAAATGAGTTTTACTTTCGCTCATAAAGGCCCCGACAGTGCAAGTTCTTGCACAGTTTCTGGAAATTTAGAGCAGGGGTTAAAAATTACCTCAGAGAAAATTGCTTTCCAGTCTTTTGCATTATCATAAAATGCAAATTGAAACACTTCCTGTTGTTTACTGTCAAGCAGAGAAGAACTTCTGTATTTTTTTCCTGTTGTGAGTAAAGAGCTATTTCTGACTTTAAATTTTATTTGTCTATGTTATGCATGTTACATGGATACTGACAATGCAGACTTGATGACTTTCGCGAGGTTGTTAAAGCATACATGATGACTTTTGAGATACTGTCAATGCATACATGATGACTTTTAAAAAACTGTCAATGCATACATGATGACTTTCGAGAAACTTTTAATACCAACATGATGACTTTTAAACTGCTGTTAATGTAAACCTGATGACTTTTGAAATGTTGTCAATGCATACATGATGACTGTCTGTATGCTCTTAATGCATGCATGGTTGGCAAATTGAAGGGGACGACTACCTTTCAAAGTGAGGTGAGTTGCTGGTCGCTTCAATCTTGACTACTTTTCAAAGTGAGGTGAGTGGCTGGTCGCTTCAATCTTGACTACCTTTCAAAGTGAGGTGAGTGGCTGGTCGCTTCAATCTTGACTACCTTTCAAAGTGAGGTGAGTGGCAGGTCGCTTCAATCTTGACTACCTTTCAAAGTGAGGTGAGTTGCTGGTCGCTTCAATCTTGACTACCTTTCAAAGTGAGGTGAGTGGCTGGTCGCTTCAATCTTGACTACCTTTAAAAGTGAGGTGAGTGGCTGGTCGCTTCAATCTTGACTACCTTTCAAAGTGAGGTGAATGGCTGGTCGCTTCAATCTTCCAATCGGGAATAAGGTGAGATATCCAAATTTGAATGCAACGACGGCGGTTTCCAATTATGGGCAATTCAGAACTCTTATTTTTTGACAAAACCATGGACTAGCCTCAACCCAAAGGAAGCAGGATAGTCGTCACCAAGGACTTGCCTCGATCCAGCGACGGCAGAATAATCGTCACTTAGGACTAACTACGCCCCATCGGCATCAGAATAGTCTTCACCCAGGGCAGATCTCAACCCAAAAGTGGCAGACTAGTCTACAAAAACTGCAAAACTCCGAAAACTTAACATTACTAACAATCACAAGAAACATAACAAGAGTAACCAGAATAATGTAAAAACATCAGTGACAATCAAGCATATATATTCACATTCGTGAAGCAATTACTTTTTGTACGAGTTTTTGAAGAGTTTGATCTTGTAACAACATTTTTAGACCATCTCAAAGTTTCATAACCTGTTGATAAACAAATATGTGTGCTCACTCACTTGACACAAGTTTATTATCGTAAAAATAGTACTGATTCAATTTTGTGTGAGATGGTACGAACAGAAAACAAAGTCAATATATTTCAGGGACAAACTCCAAACATATGAAAATGAATTGAGGTTAATAGACCTTCTGCGAATGTAAACAAACTTGACTTGTTCTTCACACATTGTCGGAAGAATAAGACTTGGTTTATCCGCTGCGTGTCGTAGCCTGCGGATGAAGATAAATTATATCCACGTTATGGTGTTGTTTGATTGTGTTGGTATAATTTGTCCCTTAGCACTATTGAGTAACTTGTATTTCAGCTTGGTGGCTATGTTTTTGATTAAAAACGTAACTGCAACGAGAAGGTAGGTACAATCAGGGTACACTAACTGTACAAAGTATAACGGATTATATAATACGTGACGTCAGAATCACGTGGTCTGACGTCATGGCCCCGCGCTGCCTGCCCGTGACGTCACTGGAACAATACAGCAAATATTGGCATATACAGGCTTGTCATTTTAGCCTCAATTTTTTTGGGTATTTAAGAAGTTTATTTTTTATTTCATATATATTTAAACATGTCACCATCATAAAGAACAGATCTCCAATATTTTATTTGGTCACAATTTTTGAGCAAACACTAATCAATTAATAAGAACAAAGCAGTTTATAAAGGTAGGAAAACGTTTTTTTCAGATGGCTGAAACGACAAGCTGAAACTTTTACTTTTCATGTGGGTTTCATTTTCGTGTTCCACTTTTTGAGTATCGGACATTGGAGATAATTGTAAATCTATGGTGATCAGATTTTTTTGACGAAATCCTGCATAATTTCATTCTGTAATTATCAAATTTTAAGACACAATTATTCTTTTATCGTTGTATAAATCTGGAAGCATTGCGTTTGTATGCGTTTTTCCAAGAAACTCTCATAAAAATGAGCCGAACAGATTTGAGCATTGTTCAAGTTAAAGGCATCCTGACGGCCTGTAGCCAGCAGCCACCGTTTCCTCACGGTGTCAGATTTAGGAAACCTAAAAAACTAAACATTCTCTTTTGAGACACACCTCGGTTCTTACAACCGTGCACTGCACAGCATGGCATAATGAAACTAGTCGCTTTTAAGAGTTTTAAGTCACAGATAAATGACAAAACACCGAGTGGCCGTTTTGGCGTGCACCAGTGACACCAAACAAGCGATCACGAAGACGTTGCCATGAGTAAAATTTGTTGCAATAAAATTAGCAGCACAGTTAGCAGCAGGTGATAATTTGTCCGGTTTACCCTGTAGTGTTAGTGTCCCCAGGGTACAATACTTCAGAGCTTAGAACATTTAAGGTGAGGTTTTATGACGATAGTGTTTGCTATTTGGTAGCATTTTCGAACGTTGTAAGAAACGTTAATCGATTGCAATTATTTTATTGTTGCTTCTCCATAATCAGATAAAACCCTTGATTGGTTTGAGAGAACAATAATATATTATTTAAAAACAGCTTCTTTGAACGGCCTGCATTGAAACGGCCAAAACACACCGACGTTGACAATCAAATAGTACAAGGTTTTCCAAGTTTTTACATGGTGGAGAGTTTTGCTCACAATTACAATTGATTTGATTTGTAATACCTCTGGCGGCTTTTTCCAGACGACGCAATTTTGGTGGCGAATCGTTCGTAGATACAGGAAGCCGCGTATTCGTGCAGGTGGCGAGCATCGTTCATAGATACAGGAAGCCGCGTATTCGTGCAGGTGGCGAGCATCGTTCATAGA
>SDVV010024206.1:0-12623 GCA_016164225.1 Gammarus roeselii
AGTTAACGAGTGCTCTAACATCAACACCAAGCGTGAGTTAACGAGTGCTCTAACATCAACACCAGGCGTGAGTTAACGAGTGCTCTAACATCAACACCGGGCGTGAGTTAACGAGTGCTCTAACATCAACACCAGGCATGAGTTAACGAGTGCTCTAACATCAACACCAGGCGTGAATTAACGAGTGCTCTAACATCAACACCAGGCATGAGATAACGAGTGCTCTAACATCAACACCAAGCGTGAGTTAACGAGTGCTCTAGCATCAATACTAGGCGTGAGTTAACTAGTGCTCTAACATCAACACCAGGCGTGAGTTACCGAGTGCTCTAACATCAACACCAGGCGTGAGTTAACGAGTGCTCTAACATCAACACCAGGCGTGAGTTAACGAGTGCTCTAACATCAACACCAGGCATGAGTTAACGAGTGCTCTAACATCAACACGAGGCGTGGCCAGAAGCGGAGTTACGGCGGCTGATATTGTTCTGGACGTGATTCCTCATACCTATTCCAATCTTGACCTGATATCCTTGAGAACGGGGCTTAACCATTGTGGTCGAGCCTGAAGAAGCGTGAGGGTGGCTGATATCCTTCAGACGACGAGACCTCTTAATCATTCCAGTTTTGCTAGAAGCGGTATGGTGGTGCCTTATATCCTGCAGAACGTGAGTCCTCTTACCAATTCCAAATGTGCTTGGAGGGGCACAGTTGGAACTCTCGTGTTAGCAGCCGAGACTCTCTCATGCACTGCCGAGCTGGCGGCCGAGACTCTCTCATGCATTCTCGTGCTGGCCGCCGAGACCCTCTCATGTACTCTCGTGCTGGCCGCCGACCGTCTCATTTTCTCTCGTGCTGGCTGTCGAGGCCGTCTCATGTACTCTCGTATTGGCCGCCGAGACTCTCTCATGCACTCTCGTGTTGACCGCCGAGACCTTCTCGTGCACTCTCGTGCTGGCCGCCGTGACGGAGGAGGCGGTGTTGTAGAGGTAGGCCGGGTGTTAGCAATGATAAATTTCGACCAATAAATTATTAATAGGGAATGTAATTGCTATCATCCCCGGAAATCTATTTTAAGTGATTTGATCCTCATCCTTTTAATGAGATTTTATGCATTTCTTTATGCTTTGATTTTTATCCTGACTCCCAATGACGACAGAAGAGAGAAATGAATTAGTCAGGATTAGTTTCTCATCACCATCGATGATGAGAAACTAATCCTGAAACAGAAACCGACGATGGGTGATGCTCAATAACCGACGTCAAAGAAAGAGTGACATGCAATTGCAATGATACTCACCATCAGTCGATGATGGTAACATTGACCATTACTGACATTAATGGAGCGTGGTCGCTGACACAAGCAAACTGGTAGCGTCAAACTAATTGCTTGTTATTATCTGGTGTCGGTCGGGGGCGGGCTATGACTCGACCGGCAGGAGGAAGCAGGTCTCATCACGCGAGCTACGAGAAGATAGTCGAGCAAGGGCGGGGCCGGCAGGAGGAAGCAGGTCTCATCACGCGAGCGAAGGAAAGATAGTCAAGCAAGGGCGAACCGGCAGGAGGAAGCAGGTCTCATCACGCGAGCGAAGGGAAGATAGTCGAGCAAGGACGAGGCCAGCAAGAAGAAGCAGGTCTCATCATGCGAGCGAAGAGAAGACATGCCAGCAAGAACGGGGCCAGCAAGAAGAAGCAGGTCTCATGACGCGAGCGAAGAGAAGACATGCCAGCAAGGACGGGGTCAGCAAGAAGCAGGTCATATGACGCAAGCGAAGAGAGCATGAACAAAAACAAAAACTAGCACCCACAGTATAAATCTTGAAACACTGCACATTTTATTTTAAAACACAAGTGCAAGTAAGGAGTATGAGGGAATGAATGTGGCTTTACCCACCCAGAGCTTTGCAACAAGTTCATGGATTTGGAAGGTACGGCTGCAAAAGTGATAAACTTCGTAAAAAAATCTATCCAAAGGTATGTAATGGCTCACATCGTCATATGCAATGCACCGAAAAAAGTGTGAGTGGCTGCATATTAAAAAGAACAAGAAAACCACTGGAACCCCAGCAAGATGTAACTTCTGCAGCCAGCAGACAAGGAAATGCCAATCTGAGCAACCCACAGCAGCACCCAAACATTAACCACGTTTGCAAAAGAGGTTCGGTCAAACAACATCCTCTTTCACACTACACGCGTTTCCAAAACCGCGCCCATCCGATCCCTCTCGCGGCGCCGAGGGAGGTCACCCTCGTTACACTGCCCAGTACAGGCCTACCTGTGATGGCAGATGCCCTCTTGATGATGGCCACGTAAATTTATCTGTAGTGGTGCATGGCCATCACCACTGCTGTGCTGACCAGTCACAGAAGGAAGATTTTTTAGGTACTTTGGAGAGTCTCCTACATTGCCTTTGCGAACCAAAGTTCCCTCTGGTGAGAGCTGCCAACACTGAGTCAATAGAGGGAACACTCTCTCAAAAAGCATTCAACCAAAATGACTGGAAAAAGTGTCACCTCTTGAATTTACAAATCCTCCATAGCTCCAGCCAATATGGCAAAATAAGGTTGATCAAGTATATTTTATCTGACAGTGATTCACTCTTCATTGGCTTGACTGAGACACACTTAAATGAAAATGTTAAATCAGCTGAGCTCTTTATTGAAAATTACCCTTTGTCCAGAAGTGACCGCACAAATAGGAAATGTGGTGGTGTTGGATTCTATGGGAAAGAGGGTCTTGGAAGCTGTGAACAGTTGAAGTTTTCCAATGATTACTGCGAGTGTCTTGCTGTTAAAGTTGAAAAACTGAAAAACACCATAATAATAGTGAATAGACCACCAAACTGCGAGTTCGTACATATTGAAAATGCTCTCGGAATCTCACAGACGTACATGTCGAAGATTGATCAGACTGAATTTAAAATCTTTCTCTGTGGTGACTTCAATTTTCTATTCATCAAATGGTTGAATAATGATCAAGCGGCGTCGCCTCATAGCTCATTGCAAAGGTAACACCGAAGCTGCAATAAATCAAACTGAAACACTGTTCAAATAAGTAGATAAGTTTTTTTACCCAAATTATTGAAAAGCCGACACGAAATAACAACATCTTGGATCTAGTGTTTTTCAACTCAGTTGAGTATATAAGAAGCATTAAAATAACTAAAACTGCACTATCAGATCATAATGTGATCGGAATAGGTCTAGATGCTGACCTACTGAGAAGGAACACAGTAAATACCATCTGCTCCGGGAACATGACTTTTCGGCAACAAAACTTCTTTAGTGCAGATATAAATTAGGTAAATATACACAAATCTCTGTCCAATATTGACTGGAAACAACTCATTGATCAGGCAAACAGTGTGGAGGGAGCAAAAAATAACTTTGATGATATACTGTTGCATGTGTGTTTACATGTGTCAATAAATAGAAAAATACCCAAAAGAAGCAAGTATTATTCAGAAAGGTAATTGCTCGTGAAAAAGCGAGCAATTAAACGTAATGTACTTTGCAACGAAGTAAACCCTTCTAGACGCATAAAACAAGAAGAAGCCATCATCTTGATTTAAAAGCAGATATAAGGTTCACATGATCAAGAGAGAAGATAAAATGAAATGAAAGCTTGAATTTTTTTTTTTGGATATGCAACCATATTTTCAACCTCTAAAACTAAAAATGACCCATTATTTAATGAATTCAATCAACTGGTAGACGAAAACAAAGCGATGAGCGAGTTGTTGAGTGAGAATTACAGACGGGTATTTAATATCCAATGCTTACTCATACAAATCCTGAAATTGCCTCCGAATTTTCATTGGCTGATCTTAACATTGACATCTCTGAAATTACAAAAGCTATTGATGCCATAGGTAGCAATAGTGCATCCGGACCAGACGACATCCCAGCTGTTCTATTGAAACAATGCAAGCATGAACTGTCAAGACAAAAGTCTTTGGACAATATCCCACAGACCTTGAAACATGCCGTCATCTTCCCTTTAGCAAGAGGAGGTAGCCTCACAAGCCCATCAAATAACAGACCAATTTCTTTGACATCACATTTAGTCAAAATATTTGAAAGAGTAATGAAAAGACGAATAGTGATTCTCTTTAAAAAATTATAATGGTTCAACTCCAAGCAACATGGTTTCAGAAGTAAGAGAAGCACGTTGACCCTACTGCTGGAGCACTATGACGAAATAATAAATGCATGGTGTGACGGATTAAATGTGGATGTAATTTATTTTGATTGTGCCAAGACCTTTGACAAAGTACATCATAGTATACTGTTATCAAAACTATATAACGCCGGTATCCAAGGGAATGTTTTCAAATGGATCAAAATCTTTCTGAAAGGCAGATTTCAAAGTGAGATAGTTAAAGGAGAAACCTCTGCCCCTGTGGAAGTCCTTAGTGGGGTCCCACATGGCACTATGCTTGTCCCACTGCTTTTTTAAATATTGTCAAAAGATCTAGGCTAAAGCTGTCCACATACATCAGTCTCTTGCTTTGCAGATGATACCATAGTACTAGGCATTGTCAAGGACTTAAGTGATGTAGAAAGGATTCAAACTGATCTGAAAGAAATCTTCAATTGGGCTGGTGAAACAGTATCCAATTCAACGAATCTAAATTTGAATCACTGAGATATGGAAAAAAATCTGACCTAAAAACCAAAGCTTCGTATAATTCTAGTAATAACACAGTTATAAAGAAAAAGAAAGCCTGTGGGAATTAGGTGTACTAATACCATAAAAATGCTTCTTTTCATGAACAAATTGCAAAGGTTGAGGCCAGTGGCAGAAGATTTGTGTTCTTGGGCCATGAAAACCTTTCTGGCTAGAGATAAAAGGACAATGTTGTCTCTTTGGAAACAACTTATTCAACCAGTCAATGACTATTGCTCTCTTCTCTGGATCCCACATAAACAGAAAGATCTGAATAGAATTGAAGCAGTGCAGAGAAGCTTCACCTCGAATATCACGGAGGTTATGGTAATATCCTATTACGGCAGATTAAACGAATCGGGCTACACTCAATCCAAAGACGTTTGGAAAGATTCATGGTCGTAAACGTTTGGAAAATTCTGGAAGGCTACACTGTCAATTTCAACAAAAAATTAATAATGAAAGTGACCATGAGAAACCAGGCAAGAATTGGCAGAATGTGTTGCTTCAAAGTGCTAAAACTGACGGGCGGCAAGGCGATGCAAACAGTTGCATTCAACAGCTTCACGTGCCGGGTACCTCGGTTATTCAACCGAATGCTATTGGAAATACGTGAGATCAAACGGGCGCCACAACTGTCAGCTACAGCAAACATTTTGAGGTTCAAGAGCCGACTGGACATCATCTATTATCTCGTACACATTACCTGTTATCTCGTACACATTACCTGTTATCTCGTTCACATAACCTGTTATCTCATACACATGACGTATTATCTTGTACACATTACCTGTTATCTCGTACACATTATCTGTTATCTCGTACATATTACCCGATATCTCGTACACATTACCTGTTATCTCGTACACATTACCTGTTATGTCGTACACATTATCTGTTATCTCGTACACAGTACCTGTTATCTCGTACACATTAACTTTTACCTCGTACACATAACCTATTATCTCGTACACATTGGGACCAGTTCAATTATCCACTCATTGTTAAATGAGCTCATTAATTTTTTTTCATGTGCTCATTAACCAACCTGTTATAACAACTATGTCGTTAGTTCCAAAAAATGTGATTCGTGTTCCAAATCTATCATAAGTAAGTGTTATAGATAATCCTACGTCGTGACGTTTTCTTTATTCGTGGCATATTGAAAAATAGAGAAAAGAGTGTCCTCAAACAATTTCGATTGATTGGTGGTATGTAATTGTGAATCATCCGCAACTAATAGTTGTTTATATAAGTCAATATTTTTGTATAGTTAATAACAAATGCTGTCTTAAGAACGACTTAGGCTGACGAAAACTTGCTTTTTATTATCTATGTAGTGTGATATTTCTGTCAATTTTCAACCTGTCGCTATACTCAAAAGAACATTGAATCCTTAAAATCCTTGATCCTTAGTAGTGGACACATTCGGATTTCTTACAAATATTGTTAAACTTCAAACAAACTGAACTGGTTGATTCATGAGGGATGCTGCGAGCGACAGTCAACAAGAACGGATTAAAAATATTATTGTTACTGTCCTTAGAGCAAAGTTGGTGTCGAGAGTCCTTGACAAAACTTGTGTTAAGGCATTATCTGGTGATCGATCGAAGAAATATTTGATGAAAAATCCAGGGAGTTCGAGCGGCACCCGTTCAGGGTGCGAGTCCGGGGGGACCTGAGGCACTGCATCGCGGGAGGTAGATGGATATGACAGCATTTCATCTGGGGAGGACCAGCAGAGTACCAGTGTCATCCATTGCAATCCTCAGTCTTCTCAATCCTCTCTCGAAAACAAGGTTGCAATCCTCAGTTGTAAAATCGAGCGTGGCGTCTTCTCGAGATGTTCTTCTAGGTTCCTCTACTGCCCGAGGTGCTGATTTTCTCGGTGAGTCTGTGGCTGATGAGCTTCTGTCTCAGGGGATTGGGATGGTACGAGCTGCAGAAGTGGTCGTGGGCTGTTTAGTTCTGGGAGTGGTGAGTCTTATGGTATAGGCCAGTTATGCTCTTCCTAAATTGGACCCCACAGTATAATTTGTGCTGGTTATTCTTATCAGTTCCAAGCAATTTCATGATGTGCGGGTCTTTCGGCAGGCGCTGTTAACTGCTCGAGACTGTTGTGATCGTCAGCTTGGGAGGAGGTGGTTTGATTCATCGGGTTTGCCTCCGAGTGTTGTGTCATGAGTTGTTCAGCTTCTGACGGTGGTTGCAGCTTGGCCTGGATTACCCACTGAAATCATTGATTGATAGAATGGATATGCTTTTCTGATGGGAGAGGCGCTAGTGCCTTAATGGAGGACGCTGTTAAGGTCTTGGTGAGGAGGGAGGAAGAACAGCTAGTGGTCGTGACCGTGGTGGTGCGGTCGTTAGTCGTGACCGTGGTGGTGCTGTCGTTGGTCGTGGTGATGCATCTTCAAAACAGAACAGCTAGTGGTTGTGACCGTGGTGATGCGGTCGCTGGTCGTGGTGATGCAGCTTTAAAACAGAACAGCTAGTGGTCGTGACCGTGGAGGTGCTTTCGTTGGTCGTGACCCTGGTGGTACTGTCGTTGGTCGTGGTGATGCAGCTTTAAAACAGAACAGCTAGTGGTCGTGACCGTGGTGGTACTGTCGTTGGTCGTGGTGATGCAGCTTTAAAACAGAACAGCTAGTGGTCGTGACCGTGGTGGTACTGTCGTTGGTCGTGGTGATGCAGCTATAAAATAGAACAGCTAGTTTACAAGTGTTTAAAGCGTAAGACGGCAACAACAGACCTTTTGGCCCAAACTGGGTTGTCTTTTGATGGTAAGAAGATTATTTCTGAAGTAGAACGTCTAAGATAGCATCTTGTGTCAGTTTATTTTCTGTTTTAATAGATCAAGAAAGGGAAAGTTTGTTGAAGGAAATAGCATTTAACGATGATACTCGAAACAACTCAAATCAGCACCTGAAGAGAAAGCCACCGACCCACGGTGTTGAGATTGTCACAGTTTCATTCCTCGTTAAACCAATGCTGACCGGTGTCATTGCTGAACACCGTTTTGCAACGAGCAGGTACCAATGCCGGGCACCTTACCGTGCTAGTGCCAATGCCGAGCACTAATTTAACCGTATGGGTGTCAATGCCGTACACCATTTTTCACGAATATACTGGTGAAAGTGTTATAGATGGGATCTATTCAGCGGCGATTTTGGTAGAATTTGTTGCGCGGTGACTTAAACTTTTTGATTGTATCGCTGTTCACAACTTCCACGGGAAGTCTGTTCCATTCTTCGACAACCCTATTCGTGAAGAAATTGCGCGTGATACCGAGTGTGAAACGCTTGCCAGTAATTTTGTATCCATTATTCCTGGTCACTCTGATCGCATCTAAAGTGAAAAGGCTTGCTCGCTCGATGTTCTCCTTACCCTTCATAATCTTCCACACTTCGATCATGTCACCTCTGACTTTACGTTTCTCTAGCGAATAAAGGTTGAGTTCGCGCAGTCTCTCTTCATACGATTTATTGCGCAGCGAAGGGATTAGTTTGGTAGACCTACGTAGGACTTTTTCTAATTTAATAATGTCTTTTCTGAGGTATGGAGACAAAAATTGGACGGAATACTCAAGGTGCGGTCTAACAAATGCAGTGTATAACATGCGAATACTATTTCTGCTCTTGCACGAGATTGTGCGGGATATTATGACTAACATTTTATTGCCTTTTTTGGCTGCATCGTTACATTGTTTGCTGTTTTTCAAGTCGTTACTAATGATGACACCTAGATCTCTCGCTTTGGTGACAGGTATCAGTTTCTTTCCGGACATTGAATATTCGTGTTCATGGTTATGGTGACCAATGTACATAACTTTACACTTGCCGACATTGAATTTCATTTGCCACTCTTTTGACCATTCAACAATTTTGTTCAAGTCTAATTGGATCTGCTCACACTAGAGTTTGGTTTGCACTTTTCCTCCTAGCTTGGTATCGTCTGCAAACTTACTAATGTTCGAGAGTATGTTGCTGTCGAGATATCCTTGGGGCACGTCGCTCGTGACTTAACCCCAATTGGAGGAAACTTCACTCGTTGCCGTCTGTCCGTGAGCCAGCATTTTATCCCGTTATTGAGTTTGCCTCGAATACCGATGCTGTGCAACTTACTATCCAAGCGTCGTTTTTTGAAGAACTTTGTCGAAAGCCTTTTAAAAGTCAAGGTAAATGATGTCGATCGGCGATTTCACGTCGTGAAATTCAATTATATTCTTTAAAAAAAGCAGCCAGTTAGTAAGACATGAACGATTGCGTCTGAAGCCATGCTGAGAGTTACCTATTAACTGATTTAATTCTAGGAATTCTGTAATTTTATCAGTGATCAAACTTTCCATCAATTTACCTATGACTGAGGTGAGACTAATATGGTGGTAATTTCCGGGACATTTTTTGTTCCCTATTTTAAAAATTGGGGTGAGGTTGGCCTCTTTCAATTGAGAGGGGCAATGCCATTTGTGAGAGATTGGGGAAAATAGTTTGCAAGATGTTCGGCAATTTCGTTCTTAGTCTCTTCCAGTATTCTGGGATGAACTTGGTCTGGGCCGGGAGATTTTATATCGTTCAATTTTTCTATATATTTAATAACTTCGACAGGGGAAAAGTTCACTGGGTTGAGGGCTTCGATTTGTCTTTGCGCTATGATATCCTCAGGGTTAGGAATATCCGCATTCTCTAACGTGAATACAGAACAGAAAAATTGGTTAAGCAGGACACGCATTTTAGTGTCGTCAGTTTCTATCTCACCGATGTCATTTTCAAGAGGGCCAATTACAGATCTTGATTTTTTTTAGCTCGATATATAACTCAAAAATTGTTTCGGATTAGTTTTGGCGTTGGCCGCAATTTCATTTTCGTAATCTTTTTTGTTTCATTTCTGGACCACCTTAAAAATCCGTCTGCTGATTTTGTATTCAGTTTTTTGCAGCATCGTCGTGTGGGTGCTTCTGTTTATTCAAGTGCTTTGCTTTCTTTTCCGACTGAAAGCGCTACAATTCTCCTTTCCAGTACTTAGGCAGATTGACTGCAGTCCGCCTGTTTTTGCGAGGGACACGGTATTTTTCAATATTTTGAAGGGCACTCAAAAACTTGCTTAGCGATTGATTGACATCTTGTCCGAGGGTTATATTTGCTGACGTCATTGCCTCTATTAAGTTATAAAAGTTAGCTAGTCTAAAGTTAGGATTTTTTTTGCAGTTAATTGACGTTTTCAACTCAAGCTCAATCATAAAACGGATACAGTTGTGGTCGCTATTTCCGATGGGTTCGCCCACTTCGACGTTCGTGACATGAGAGTCGCGTGCACTAAATATTTGATCAAGAATATTGCTACCTCTTGTAGGTGTCTTTAACATTTGGCCATAAACTTATCGTCAGCAAATTCAATCTGGCGTTAGCCAGTGGCCGTACATTCTTATGTTTCGCAATCGATGTAGGGACTATTGAAGTCTCCACGTACTATACTGTTAAAGGTCGATATCATCTGCGACAATGCTGTTGGGAGGACGATGAACAAGTGTGATGTGACACTTAGTATGTTTACCGACTACTTGAATTGAAACTACGTCGTGTCTGCTGCTTGGAATAGAGACTTTTTTTATTTGTAGAGTATTTTTTACGAGGAACAATACTCCTCCACCCTCACGGTCTAGTCTATCTTTGTGAAATTGGGAAAATTCCGGGAGAGTGAATTCGGCCAGATAATTTCTAGCGCTCGATATCATCTACGATTCTGTGATGGCTATTATGTCGATCTCATCGTTAATTGCGAGGATTCCCAATTATTCGATTTTGTCCCGGAAACTTCTAATGTTTTCATAGTATCATTTGAGAGTATTTTGGCTCGGAATCCTGCCAGAAACTCTTCGGTTGCGGTCGGGGGGCTGCTGTTTTACTTAGATGAACTTTTTTGTTAGTGGTGAATCTATTTTGGTTGACTGTTCCTCTATCGTTACTGCAGGGTCCATGATTGCTACTTGCTAGTGGTAGTGACCGCGTTGGTGCGGTCGTTGGTCGTGACCGTGGTGGTGCGGTCGTTGGTCGTGGTGATGCAGCTTTAAAACAGAACAGCTAGTGGCCGTGACCGTGGGGGTGCTTTCGTTGGTCGTGGTGATGCGGCTCTAAAATAAAACAGCTAGTGGTCGTGACCGTGGTGGTGCGGTCGTTGGTCGTGGTGATGCAGCTTTAACACAGAACAGCTAGTGGTTGTGACCGTGGTGGTGCGGTTGTTGGTCGTGGTGATGCGGTTCTAAAATAGAACAGCTAGTGGTCGTTACCGTGGTGGTGCTGTCGTTGGTCGTGGTGATGCAGCTTGAAAACATGTACTGAAGGCATCGGTGGGAGACACGTTCTGAAAAATTGTATATTGGTTCTGTCAACGTTAACTCGTTGCGTTAGGAGGTTGGTCGGGTCTCAATGGATCGCTTGGATGTTTTGGCGAAAGCGTTGGGACTGATTGTCGTGGTACGTTGACGAGAGCGTTGGGACTGCTTACCGTGGGACGTTGTCGAGAGCGTTGGGACGGATTGTCGTGGTACGTTGCCGAGAGCGTTGGGACTGCTTGCCGTGGTATGTTGTCGAGAGCGTTGGGACTGCTTTCCGTGGTACGGAGTGTCTTCGTTTAGGTGGTTTCAATCAGTCAACTCTGAACTTGGCAGTTGTTATTTATACTAATCAATTATCTTCCGGTAGTCTCTAGATGTGGAATTGTTCCTACCCCCTTGGCTTGGTGAAGTGGGTTACCAAACCAGCCGTCACTGCCGGCAATATCCTGAATAGGGTCGCTATGCAGGCGCGAAATTCTTTTATAGCTAACATCAGATCAGCCCTTATCATATCCGCTGACTGTCACATCAGCCACAAGTTGTTCCAACAACCGAACTGAGGCGCCATTTGACTGATTATCACTTCAATTAAACCTTTTCTACCCGACCTTACCTAACTTAGAGGTACGTGTTTTTAATACGTACGTTCGCCCGCGGGGCAAACGTATCTTTCTAGGGTACGAAGTAGTGTTTTTCCACGGTTATGACAGCGTCCGGCAATGCCCGTGAGCAGTGCTGAAGGGGCGCAGGTACGAGTGGGCTGAACATTTTCTAACGCGAAAGCACGTGTGCTGGAAGATTGTTAGCGGTTATGACAGCGTCCGGCAATGCCCGTGAGCAGTGCTGAAGGGGCGTAGGTGCGAGTGGGCTGAACATTTTCTAACGCGAAAGCACGTGTGCTGGAAGATTGTTGGCGGTTATGAGAGTGTCCGGTTAAGACATTGAGCTTAAGTGAAGTGGCGCTTGTGCGTGCTTGCTGAAATATTTTTAGCGCGAAAGCTGGGCTCCCTTGAATCAAGTACTAACTCGGGAGTGTCTAGGTTTTTATGTTTTTATTGAAAAATAATTCCATTTGTCGTGTTTGATGACTGGCTTCAAGTAATATGATGACGATACTTCGGTAGAGTCAAGTCCTACATCGTCAGACCAATAAAGCAAAGTAATCTAAAGAGTACCACACAGCGACCACACACCGCCGGGAGTCGGTTTCTGATCTAACTGACTGATGTAAAGGAGTTCTGGCACAACAAGATAGACTACCTCGGAAATGGCCCGAGCCTGAAATGTGGATTTGTGGTGCAATTAAACACTGTCCAACATGACCGGTAGCGGCAGAATGAAATACTATAGAAAATATTGGGAAGTTGGACTGTTTGGGATCGAAGTTGATTTCATGCAGAATATCGTAAGCTTTGTAAAACTATATATGATTTATTACCAGGAAAATTGAACAAACTCGTGTTTTTAGTGATGAGGAACAATATTAGTTATGGGGCTCTACTCATAGGTGAGAACTAAATTGGTCACTTTACGTGGAAAACATCCAATTCACATTACAGAAGCACCAGCTCAAACATATAAACAAGTGCACACATGCAGATAAATTTAAATATCTGCGCAT
>SDVV010024207.1:0-12623 GCA_016164225.1 Gammarus roeselii
GCTGCTGACGACGGTTCCTCGGTGCATTCGGGACCCAGAATGTAAGTTGAGGGGCTACCGGCCGGACCCTTTAGCACAAAAGGGCTAAGTTGTGTGAGTGTGAGCGTATGAGGGTGTGAGTTACGCCTTGCCGTCGGCCACCTCCGTCTGGGGGATGCGGCCTAGTGTCTGTATCTTAGGATTTCTCCTCAAGTAGCCTCGAAAATTCTCGGCGGTACGCGTTTCTTGGAACAGTTGCTTCATGGTACATTTGCATGTATATATAGGTTGACCAGCGGTGGTTTGATCATCCACGTTGGTGTGTTGCTTTGAAGAATTCGATGGAAGAATGAAGACTTAAAAACCTTGTGAATAATAATGTTTAGCGAGGTCAATAACTTGTCCATGCGTAGAGAAGAAATTTGGTAGTTATTTTTCTTAGCCGCAAAGAGGCGTTTATCGGAAATGTTGGTGATGCATGGACTGTCTAGTCCCTCTTACAATAGCCCATGTCTTGGCAGAGTGCCCCACATGGACGGAATGTCAGCGCACATACTGCCCCAGGAGCCGGTTCCTAGACCTTCCTAATACACTCAGCCTAATGCTTACAAGTTCCCTCAGAGGCAATTCAGTGCGGAACCACTCTCAGCTATCATTGAGAAACCAGCCTCCTAGCTGAAATCTGATCTGTTGCGAATTGATCATACATAATCTTACTTACCGATAGACTCCTCTTTTCCAGAGGACCACCGTTTTCTTTGCTCACTTTGAGTAGGACACATCAGTGACCTCTCCATATTTCCCTATAATCAGTAGTGACATAAGCATGCCGTGAGTCGGAACAATCCCGGAGACTGACGAAGATTTGTTGAGGACTTTACGCAGCGCTGGCTGCTGGTTTGACGTTCGGTGCCAGGAGGACATTGACTCCAGTGCACTAGAAAGCCTTGACACTCTAATCTAATCTACATCATTGAGGTATGTCCGGATTTCAGTATTTAATAAAGTGACCATATTCAAGGTATTTTCAACACATTGCAGGCCATGTCGCAACTGGGTAGAATGAGAGTTTGTGATGTGATACATGTTGCCATAAAAACTTTGGTGGCTTCACAATCGTTTGCTAAACCTGCTGCAAAAGCACTCAGATCAGTTGTGATGGTGTAGCTGGAAGTGTATATAATTAGTTTGGTAGCATTAAAGGACGGATGCAGTTCAACAGTTACTTAGTGTTTGTCTATCTACGTGGGTATTTTTTAGTAGCCATAGCCTTACTTTGTTCAAATTTCATGACAAGGGCCAGATACTTCAATCCCTGTCGGCGGACGGTTTGCGATTTACCTCATAGTTGTTGTGAGAGCGAGTTCATCATGATTGGATTCGTTGAGGGAGCAACTTTGTTCTCACCGCTATCTATGAGCGTTATGAGAAAGTGAATAGGGAATGATGCTGATCTTTTCTCTTTGGTGGGAGAGTCAGCCTGGGAGGAGTGCATCGAGGCTATAGCCTCTCGTCGCCCGACCTTGTGGTCTATCTGAAATTTGAGCATTTCTCTTTTTTTATCTTGGGGGCAGTTTTTGTGTCCCGTGGAGTGGCCGTTTATTTTTCAATAAATGCAGTGAGATTCTTCAGATGGGCACGACAGGGCATCGTCCCGTCCGTCATGGTCGTTTTGGGAGCAGTGTGAGCAGTTTTGCTTGACGTGACAATCTCGGCGCGCGTGTCCGTATTCCTCGCATTTATAACATCGGATCGGACGTCTGTCATGGGGTGTAACCTTAGCTTTAGTGTAAAAAAAGGTATGTCTATGTAGTTTGGTGGGATGAGGCAGATCGATTTTGGCAGAAGGTCCGTGATGGTGTTTTTATTGTGTGTGATTTTTGCTTCAACCGCACAATCCTCGTGTTAAACGAGTCCGGTAAAGCAAAAACTCATCAGCTTACTCCTTCGGGAGATTTTCAACGTAACTCAAGTATGAGCCAATAGAGAAAGTTTGGTGTTGTGTGATTGTGCATGACTTTTAGCCTATTCTGGTCTTTAAGAGTATAGTGTTGCTTTGAAGTTTCGTATCTTCTTCAATGGTGCAGCTTCCGTAGCCGATGGTGATGTTTGGGGCTGGACAGCCAGTAATGGAGCCCAGTTCTTTTCATTGAGTATTTGGACAAATATCCAGTCTGTCCTCGACGTCGAATGTGATTTTCAAATGTTCTGGGAAGTTGAGACTGTTGTTGAACAGGTCGTGTTCATTAAATGGCTAGAACGGCGTCTTTCTTGCATCTCTTGGAACTCGGTTGGGGTGTTTTTGGTGTGGAGAGTCCTTGAGAGGTTGCCATTGGATGTGGAAGAAGAGGCACATGCATAGGTTGCAGGATCCTTGGTTTTTGGTTCTTCTCTAGTTTGTGGATTCGAATAGACATAGCTTTGACGTGATACTCAAGTCTCGTTCAATTTTCATCGATTTTTGATTCTGCAGTGAGGTCTTCATTTTCCTATTCAGAAAGGCAGTTGCTTGGATTAGAAAATTCTTATTTTCGCAGATGTTTCTGGTCACATCGCAATGCGGTCATTGGTTTGGTCGTCTTTGGCTGGGGTGGCGCTGTTCGTCTTGGAGAGGTTGGCGTTCATAGCTGTTGGGACCCTGGTCTATGTCACTCAGGGGGGATGCTGGCTCCTCTTGAATGGACTGTAATTTCTAGACTGTAGCCACTCATCATTAAATAAACTAGTACATTTCGGAGGGATTCCCTTAAGCCCAACGTCATAGATTATCGTCATAAATACAGGTTGGTATAAAAATGATAAATTAGTTGCACCAGATTTACAGTCAGTACCACAAAATAAAAAAAATATGTTTAAGCATGTTGATTTTCAAAGCATATAGAAAATCAGTGTTGCTGTTTGGCTCTGAAACAGGCATGGACAGAAGAGCTGGAAGGTATATTAGCTGGATTGGGGTAAATAAATACAGAACTGAGAAATGTGGAAACAAAAAATAGAGATAGAGCAGTAAGGACAAAATATTTGAATGTAAGCTGGTAGCTGGTCCGCATGTACTAGGCTAACTTAAGATTTAGCTACAGAAAGTATCTTGAGGAAGCTCTAGCAGTGTAGTACATAGAGGGCTCAGTGTGATGAATACGATAGGATGGGTACATTTTACTGAGCATCCAACCTTGTAAGAACGGAGGGCCATATAATGTTAAAATGAATATATGGCATATCAAATATCTGCAATTATTTATAACAAATGCATCCAAATTACTAGTTCAAATGAATATTGCGCTAGTCTCCATGAATCAGGGAGCAACAGCTCATCAACTTATTGAAAAACATTATATATATTGGTGCAAATAATTTCAAGTGAGGAGTTAATCACTTGCATAATACACAATTTCAATATGACTGTTCAAATGATATTGGCTGCTCCTATTTGATTGTAATAAGCCAACATATTAAATTCATTCAAAACCAAGGACCACACATTTTTAAAGAACATTTATAAATTAATGAACAAATATTTTTTCCACTGCCATTTAAGATTTTAAAGGACGTGTGGCAACCCTGTAGTAGTGCACTTGAATTAAAGTATCGTAGCATCAGAAAAAGAGATAGCAAACAGAAATTCCATGCATAAAGACTGCCATGAGAAGTGAAATCTCACGCACATGAACAGAATAAATGAAAAAGATAACATTGAACAAAAAGTCAATTAAAAATTGTGTTTGAACATTAGGGATGTGATCAGCACAGCACATTCTCCTATTTTAGGTTGAACTAGACGGACAAGCTTGGAATTGATCTGGACAATATCTTCCACTTACCAGCTGATTCAATAGTGTGAAGGATGGAGTTGGGCACAATATGCTTGATGTCTCTTGCGCAGCGTGACAGAATTGCAAATTTCAGATCTTTTTGTCCAAAATCTGGGCTCTCACTACCTCCGGCTTCAAGGCATGCAGTCCGGACCAGCTCAGCTATGTTATGAGGCGGAGAATAGCTTTTCTGATTGCGGAGATGCCTGTTAGTAAAAAAATGAAAGTAAAATTTAACACAATATGGTTTGGAGCTACAATGCTTTTGGATTGGATTTAGGAAGCCAAACAAACAAAACCCTTACAGAATATTCAACTCACTTTGGTTAGTGAGGAGCTCTGGTATTCTCTGTATGTGATGTTCTTCTCAGAACAAGAACAAAAATATAATTGAACATAACACAAATGCTTCACAATTAAACACTCAAGCACTTAATTAGGTCTGAAAAATGGTTTCTGTGGTGCTTTGCACTTGGTGCTTAACCAGATAAAAGAAGTTGGCAGAAGAAAGGCGAGAATTTTGTCAGTGAACCAATACAATCAAGGCTTACAATGGCTCAGTATACCAAAAACAGTCAAGTGTGCCAATAAACACTACTGATTGGAGAAAAACTTTGTTTGCAATTTTTTAGAATATAGATACATTTTTTTAAGCATATCTAGTTACATTGCTGAATTACAAATTTCAACTGTGTTTCATTATATATAAATTGTTAATTATGACAATAAGTAATAGAAGATGAGGCCGACTCTGGCATTTGTTGAATACAAGCTATTTGTTTTATGGCTCCTTGTTCTATTGGCCTTGACTCAGATCAATTAACAAATAGCAGAATACAAACTATTTGTTTTAATGCTCCTTGATCTATTGGCCTCGACTCAAAGCATTTATCAAATAGCAGAATACAAACTATTTGTTGTTGTTCCTGGTTCTATTGGCCTTGATTGAAGAGCAATTCACAAATAGCAAACAGATTATCAAGTCACAAAGTGATCAAACCTCTGTATCATACATAAAACATCTAACTATCACTGCATTAGTAGGTACTATCCTGAAGTTGCAACTTTGTTGCCAAACATTTTCAGTGGCACACAAATCCATGTACTTGCTCAAAAGTTCACTCTAAATCCATACTGTTTCCTGATAAGAGGATTCATGGTCTTGCAGTCTCAAGGCCAAACCCACAACATAAGCTTACCTATTTATTTAAAGGCTTAGCTACAACAAATGCAAAGTAACAGTATTGCAGAAAACTTCATTCTAACCTGTAAGGCATACAAAAGTGACAAGGGTGGTATGCGATGGAAGTTTACCTTCAACTGTCCATCAAACAGCTAGCAGACCAGCAAAATAAAAGAATTAAAAATATGATAATAAACTGTAATAAATGCACAGTAGCAAATGAACTTTGTTAATCTAATTGATCTATAAGCTTGACATATCTCCTAGATACACAAGCTTCATTGGTGACACCACGCAACTGATTAGAGGTGCTATAGCTAGCTACATCAGTGACAAACTTTCAACACTATAGGGTGTGCAAGCACTGAAGACATGCTCCTCAGTAAGGCATTTATCAGAACAGCTGATGCCACCAAACTAGGCATCCATTGTAAATTGGGGTGTGTAGCTGTCAGAAGCTAGCAAAATAAGGATGGTTTCAATACAAAATGGCTATCAAGCTGCTGTTACTGAAGTGTAGGTTTATTCTCCTAATCCCTTACCAACACAGTCAGCTGTGAATGGACACTTATTCTAAACCAATTAGCTAGCTGCCATACAAACCAAAAGAAATGAAAACCTCTCTAATAATTGAATCTAACCCTCTAGCAGCTAGCATTTCGTGATCAAAGTCCATTAGCCGATTCTCCTCCTCTTGTACAAGACTGCCACCCTCCTCAGGAATTGGTTTTCCATTTTTCAATGAACAGGCTGAACTGGAAATGTAGCTGCAAGGCAGTAGCCCCATCTGGAAATAGAAGAAAAAAATACTCAAGGCAGGGTTGTAGAAACTTTTATTCTTCTAAAAGCCCAACCCATGCAAGTTTTTTTTTTAGTGTTTTTTTCGGGGGGGGGGGGGGGTTGTATGGGTTGTACCTCTACATCATTGACTTGCCTGATGCCTTTATTTGGTTTAATGAGTTTACTAAAAGTAACAGCCACATAGTAAAACAATTAGCTACATACATAATATAATTTAACACAGCTACACTGTGTGCCATCAAGACATGGCAGTATTAGATTTTTTTTATCAATCAATTTAGCTATAGCCACTATTCATGACCTTCACAAGGAACTAATTTCATGAAATTTTTCATTCCTTTCTAGGTAAAAAATTTCAGTCAGGCAATTTTACACATTTGTGACTTCATGACTTTTCATCTGAGAAGTTGAGGGCCAAAGCTACAAGAAGAAGGTAATACACAAACTTGTTAAATTGGTTAGGTTCCCTAACCTAAGTTATCTGCCTGAACTTTGAAAGTTATTTATTAAAAAAATCATAATGACTGGATTTGCAAGATATAAGGCAAAAGAATGAAGTGAAATTGAGGCTGTAATGTGTGATTCTGGGACTGCTGAGCGACATAACTGTGGTAAAGTAAGAAAAAAAATTATAGACAGAGATGTAAGCATTGCAAACTTTAATTCTTAAGACAGCACTTGAAGAACTGTACAGAGTATGCCATAACAAGAATTGGTAAGTTGTCAACTGATGATGTTCACTGTACAGTATTAATTGATGATGAGTCTCTGGATTTAAATTTGGAACCGCATGGCAGTGGGCCTCCACTAACACTGCAAAAAAAGGACTCAAGACTCTTAACTTCAAGTTTGATGGTAAAGAGTAAGATGACTGGCTAGGCCCTTCTTTGCAATCTAGTGTTCCAAAATGTGCATCAAGCATTGCTTCTTCATCATGTAGCAATATCAGTCAGAGCTAAGTAGGCACAGCAACTCGAAACAGTCAAAAGAAAAACTCTGATTCTTTTGTCAAGTACTTCGACTCCTTTAGAGTCGAACAGACTTCATAAAAATGATTCCATCTCCTCTGTCAGTTCTTCAACTTCAGTAACTGAACTTCAATGTACAGGAAATTTTTATGGCTCACTCTTGTCTCTCACTATTATTTGTGAATATTTGTTTGCAAATGCATGGGAGCCTGATGGTGTAAGACACCCAACTCGAAGGTATTCTTGGCACCGGGGTAACTACAGCACTATCTCCAAAGCATTGTAAAGAATTGATTGGCCACTTGAATTTGTCTACCTGGGTGTTTGTGAGGCATATAATGCATTTCTCACTATATATACTGAGGTGACTGATAGAATTTTATATCCCTTTTGCTGGAGAGACTTGGGTACCTCATGGGCTAAAGGTGAGAAGAGCAAATGCGTGGAACTTGTACAAGTTTTAAGAAAGAGATTTGGCAGAAATGACTAAAATACTTTGGAGTCACTAGCTGTCTTTCTGGATCTCAACTGTCACTTTCGAAATCATGTTTTATTCAGCCAATCTCAGTACAAGGAACACCTTATGCAGCAGTATAGTGACTCACCAAAGCTGTTCCATGCTTACATACGAAGGAAGAAGAAGGGTCGTCTTGGTGTTGGACCACTTCATGATGCAGGTGGACAGCTGCTTAACAATTTGCTGGAGATGGCTGAGCTCTAGTCGCCTGCCTTCTCTGGCGTAGCTATATAGAGTGGATGTTCCTGTTAATCCTGCCATTTTCCAGTTGCTTGATGGTGAAATGAGCGAGTTCCTTTGCCGTAAGGTCTCGTAATGTCCTTGACGTTCTGTAGGGGCTTAATGTTAGTTTGGCAATGGGCATGGATGGACTTCACTCGAAGTTGCTGAGGGATTGTGCAACTGACACAGCCTCTCTTTATAATCTTTAACCTTTCTCTTCAGGGTGGAGTGCTCACTGATGCTTGGAAGAGTTCATTGATCATTTCAGTTTTTAAAAGTAAATCTTGATATGCTCCCCTCAACTATCATCCAGTTAGCCTTACCTCTATTTGCTGCAAGTCGATGGAGAGGATTGTTGTGGGTGAGATGGTGGACTATTTAGAGTCTTACCAGCTTCTTTTTTCCAGACAGTTTGGATTTAAGAAGGCTAGATCAACAGAGGATCAAATGTTGCTGGTCTATTTGGATGTAGTTAAGTCTGTTGATACTGGTTTGGTTGTAGATATGGCCATCCTTGATTTTTTGAAGGCATTTGGTGTTATTTCCCATCCAATTTTACTTCTAAAGTGGCAGGCTCTTGGAGTTCCTGAGGTTGTGTTGAGTTGGATAGGTAGTTTTCTCGATTCTCAAAATATGTGTGTTAACGTTGATAAGGTTAATAGCAAGCAGAGGGATGTTCTGAGTGCCGTTCCACAGGGTTCAGTCTTGGGTCCAGTCCTCTTTCTCATATATGTTAATTATTTGAACAATGGCCTTTTATCTTTTTTGACGGATGGCCTTGTATCTAAGTTTGGCGCATTTGCTGATGATTTTAAAATTTATTTGTCTTTCCAACGTCATGATGTTGTTGGTGGTTGTGTCTGCTTTGCAGGGGTACCTTGACAAAGTATTGCAGACTGCATCTTCATGTAATTTGTCATTGAACCCTAGCAAGTGCATTGTTTTGTTTCAGGAGACGTTTTGCTGGATGGACTGGTCTCGGTGCAGAGGTTGTTTACACTCTTGGTGCAGCTCGTTTGGAGTTTGTCCAAGTTCTGCGCGATTTGAGAGTTCATGTGGATGTTGGTCTTAAGTTTCATAACTATGTCAGAGAAGTAGTGAGACAAGCTGCTGGTCTTTGTAGTGATTTGCTTAGGTCGACAGTGAGCAGAAACCCAAATTTTATGGTCACACTCTTTGTGGCACACACTCTTTGTGGCACATGTCTTGGTGGAGTTTATCTTTCAGATGAATGATGTTGCAGGGGATCCTGGTTTGAAATCAGTTATGTAGTCTCGTGGTGATTACAGGAGCATGAGAGAGCTTTAAGAGGCTGTTGACTGGCATTACAAGTTTTTGTATGACACTGTGGAGGAGAATTATAGTTTGTTTCAGACAACTGTCCATTCACTTGTGGACAAGTTTGTTCCCACTCAAGGCTCTGCTTCACAACCAAGCTGGTTGTGGGGCCCTCCTAGGGAGCTGATGACCAGTAGATCTGGGGCTTGGGCGCAGTATAAGCTTTTAAGGGGAGAGCTTGGTAGGCAGCATGAGGAGGTCTTGGCAACCTTGCAGAGATTTAGAGGGCTTAATTTTGAGTACAGAAATTTTTCACGCTACAGCCAGTGTATGTAAGAGCAGAAATTAGCAGACAACTTCTCTGTTACTCCCAAGATGTTTCACTCCTGTATCAGAGGAAGAAAGAAGGGCTGTCCTTCTGTTGGTCCTCTGAAGCTTCCATCTGGTGAGGTTGTTGCTGGTCAGAGAGACATGAGTCAGCTGTTTGTAGACTCATTTTTTTTTGTCTGTTTTTGTGGATGCTGATCCTGCCAGCCCTTCCCCACATCAGTTTTTTCCTGGAAAATTTAATGGGATTTGCATGACTGAGACAGGAGGTCCTTGACCACCGCTCATATTAATGCTCCTTTCCCATATTGCAGACTCTTGCTGAGTAGCTGTTCTTAATGACCTTAGCTGACTCACTGACCAAGAGATTCTGTGCTGGTAGTGGGTCGCCTTTCCTTGCACTCGTCCGTCCAGTGGGGCACCTTGCTGACTCTTGTATGAGAAGAGGACAGCGCTGGTGTTAGTAGAGGTAAGATGAAATGAATGAATGGAGTGATTATAGAAGCTTGATTTGACATTAAAGTGTCATAGCCTGATTAGCATAGATTCAAAAAAAATTTAATATCAAGGGGAGTGGATAACTGCTCTCTACTAGTGTGACTGGTCATTGAGATGACATTGCATTCTATTTTGGTGATAAGATCATACTTGATTCATTTGACATGATTATAATGATTACTGAACTAGTCTATATGCCAGTTGTTTGGTTAGCTACTTCTTCCAAAAATCTAAGAGTTTTATTGAGCAAACTAATGATCTATTTTATATTCTCTTGTGCAGCTCAACCTCCTTTCCTTTACCCACTCATTTGCTTGTCAATGTGACTGATGCATTGGCTAGTGTGCAGTTGGTTTGTGCATCTGCTGTTGTTTCGGTCTTGAGGCTGGCAGCACATGGTGGCAATACATGCTTGTTTGTCTGGTGTGTGCTAAGCTCCCTGAGGGGAACTTTGTGTAGTACGAGTACACTAACAGTGGAAGTGAGGCTTTATGTATGTGAGCTGCAAAGGTAGCTTGTAGTGACTTGGTCAAGGAATAACATTCATAATTTTAAACTTGTGCTCAGATCTGAGGTGATTCAGCCAGCTCATTGAGACCTTGGTTTTTCCTACTTCAGCTGATGCATTGCCATTAGGGGAAGTGCAAATCATTAGATTAGGAGTAATGTATAAATATTGGTGCCTTGTTGAGTTTGAGTAAACCCCTTCTCTGGCCAATATTGGACTCGTAAGATACCAAGTCTATAGCTACCCGTACGGGACATAGGAGTACCTATTCAAGTTGCATTTATCAGTGGCCTTCCTATGGTGAAGCAGCCTGAACTCAACCCTCAATCTTTGATTACTAAACAAGGGGATATAGGGGACTTCATTCACTACCCAAGCTTCCAACTGTGTGGCCGGTAGTGTTTGACCCAATACCATTAAGATACACCTAGTGGTGGTTGTCAAGAAGCCTTGTATTGGCTGATAGGTTGCTCTAGCTGTTCAGCTGATACTAGGGGTCCATTACTCCAGGTGGAAATTGCCCTCAACTGCCCAAACCCTAGTTTTGTTATTTGAAGATTACTAATTTAAGGGTGCTCCACGTTCCTGATTGAAGCAGGGAGAGTATAAATAGTTACAGGGTATAGTACGATATAAGTAAAACACAATATTGGGGATATGTCACAGCCAAAGGCTGTAAGTATTGGTTTGCCTAAGTTATAGGAGAGATAGCCTCAATCACAGGGCCAAAGGCCAACCCAAATCAGTTAGACTGTGTAGCTGAGGGATATTCTTCAACTGGGAACACATAACTAATTATTAGGAGTCCTATATAAACAGGAGACAAAGTCCGTTAAATACATAGTTTAGTTAGAAAAACGCGTGACGTCAGAAGCGGTGGCTGAGCCGTGACGTCAGAGGCGGTGGCTGAGCCGTGACGTCAGAGGCGGTGGCTGAGCCATGGCGATATAGATGATGCCACACCATATGGCACCTGTTACATTAGCTTGTTACTGGGACGTGTTCACTGCGTTGTAGGCGAAACGTCCGCGATTGCATAAACGGTACGCGCGTGAATTCAGAGACGGCGCAATTACGACACTTGAGGCAACATATGATGCGTCTTAGTCGTTTGTCAATACCATTGCCCTAGTATTCGAGTGTAGCAATAGGAGAGTATTAACTAGTGATACAGTAAAGGGGAAACATTAATTTACTTTTAGCTAAGTCTTTGGGAAGGGTAGTTTAGGCAGGTGGGTTTGGTTGCAGCCACATTAGAGTGAACACGACGTGAACACTCGTAGCTGCTGCGGTCCAATGAGGTGAGCCTGGGGTGTCCTTTTTGCGCGTGAACTATTATTACCGACGCAACGCAGGTACTAGATTACAGACTACAGTTATGTGGTGGTGGACACCCGCCACAACTAGGCTGTTAGTTTCCCAGGTTCAAGGTGGTTTAGACTCATCTTCTGCCCCGTGACCTGATGGCGTTCCCCCTGGTGTTTTGAAGTAATGTTCTTGGCAGCTGTCATTGCCCTTGTCTCAGATTTTTGCAAAATCATTGGACCTGGGAGTTTTACCAGAGGCCTGGAAGGAATCTCGAGTTGTTCCTATAACCAAGTCTGGTTCAAGAAGTCCCCCTCTCAATTACCAACCTGTGAGTCTTGCTTCTGTTTGCTGTGAGGTGCTGGAGCGGGTTATTGTGTCCCAGTTGGTGTCTTTTCTGGAAGATTCTGGCATTTTGTCTGGGGGCCAATTTGGTTTCATGGTTGGAAGGAGCACTGAAGACCAACTTTTGCTTACTTATGGCGAAGTTGCTGATCGGGTAGATGAAGGAAAGGTTGTTGATGTGGTCTTATTGAATTTCTCAAAAGCGTTCAATGTGGTCAGTCACTCGGTTTTGTTGGTCAAACTGAGATGTGTGGGTATTCCGGATGGACTGTTAGATTGGATTCGTAATTTTCTGATGGGAAGGCAAATGTGTGTTTCTGTGGGGGGAGTTGTCAGCATCTTCCGAGAGGTGACAAGTGGTGTGCCTCAGGGTTCTGTGCTGGGTCCGCTCTTGTTCCTGCTATATGTCAATCATGTTGCAGCAGGTGTGGCTTGTGAGTGGAAGGCCTTTGCTGACGACTTCAAACTTTATTTGAGTTTCCCCCGCGATGTACAAGCAGTTCGCCTGGGTGTGTCTTCCTCACAGAGGGATCTGAATTTGGTGCAGTCTGTGTCATTGTCATGGAATCTCTCGTTGAACATTGACAAGTGTGTCTTTATGCGTTTCTACAGGGGCCGTCTTGAATTGGAGCAGATTGATGATAGAACTGCTTATTATTTGAATGGTGTGGTACTTGAGCTTGTCGATTCCTTCAGGGACTTGGGAGTGCTTGTTGACTGAAGGCTGCAGTTCCATCTCCACGTGAGGAGTGTTGTAAGAAAGGCTTCTACTCTGGCGACCAGTCTGCTCCGCTCTACTGTCAATAGGAGTTCTGTTTTCATGGTCTCTTTATTTATTACTCATATTAGACCCATCTTGGACTACTGCTCATGTGTGTGG
>SDVV010024208.1:0-12623 GCA_016164225.1 Gammarus roeselii
TCACACACCTGTCTCACTGCAAATATCTGATCGGTACACCCTCTACCACTCCTAAAGCCACACTGTTCCTCTCCAATTGCGCAGTCCGTACTGTCTCTAATCCTTTTGATCAGCACTCTCCCGTACAACTTACCAACAACACATAAGGCTGATACCTCTCGAGTAGCACCATTCATTTTTATCTCCTTTGCCCTTCTATAACGGAACAATGCAGGCACTGCGCCACTCACTCGGTACCACGCCTGCCGCAAAACACAAGTTCAGTAACCTCACCAACCATTCGACAATCGTTACTCCACCCTTCTTCAGGTACTCGGTCGCAACTCCATCCAAACCAGGGGGCTTTCCCTGCTTTCATCGCGTCCACCGCCTCCTGTACCTCTTCCCTGGTAATGTCCGCAGTAAGTCTTTCTCCCAAAAATCGAATATAAATTATTGCATAAGGTTATCAAATGATGTATCGCATGCCTGAAAAAGCCTTAGGGGTTCAAAAAGTGAGTTCATCATTTTTAAATCGACATTCTTTATTTTTATTTTTAATTCCAAAATAAATAGTATGCATATGATTGCAATATTCCACAAGAGCTTAATTACTGTGTTTCATAACATGACTACTTCATAACTTTAAAAAACTTGACGATCATTGATAGAGCGATACAATGTAGCTACGGACACACGGACGGACAGTCGAACACACCAGCAGACAGAGACAGTAATTCATTTCATTGTAATCAGGGATGTCAGACAGACCAACAGATAGACCGACACTGATACATTTCTTTGTAATCAAGAATGTCAGGCAAACCAGCAGAGAGACGGACATTAATTATTTCTTTTTAATCAGGGATCAAATCCCTGATATAGCACCAATATTACCAAGGCCAGGTGATTAGGGTAAATAAAATGTATAATGTTTCAAAAAATACAAATTCAGCAATTTGTATTTCAACTAAGATTCTGTGAATGGCAATTCTAAATAAAAAATACATATAGAAGCAATTGAAATCATGTATAATACAGATACAGACACAAGGCCTGACCCCTCAGAAAGTGGGTCACCGACAGCAAGACGCACCTCACACTTATCTCATGCACTCACCGGCTTACCCACACACCAAAACAGAGCCCATCAACGCTAGGGGGTATGTCCAATACCACGCAACGAACATTCGAGTAAGGAGTGAAGTCCAAGATCAGTGTCAGCAGCAAGGGTCCACAGCTTTCACTGGTTCACCCCTGCTGCGTCATAATTACCGGAACCTGCTCCACCAATGACTATTCAATTTCTCAATAAGACGTCAGAGCGGGAAAACGCATCTGGAGAGCATCAAAATCTCCTCCATTTGCCTTCATTCTCTCAACAAGACGTCAAAGGCCGGAAAACGCATCTGGGCAGTTTCAAAATCTCAATTTTGCCATCTTTCTCTACTCACTCCTAACCAGTGGACTTTTTCTCGCTATCTCCACACTCACGTCTTTTCTCCCTTAAGCCAGATTCACATTAAAAATCCACCAAAACTTGAATCTTCCCCTCATCGGCGCTTTCATCATCCTTGTCACCAATATTCCTTCATCCACCCTCACCATGTGAGGGTGGATGAAGGAAGATTGGTGACAAGGAGGATCACTGTAAAGAGACAGTGATCCTCCACAATGGAGGAGTTTATCGGTAGGTAAGATGAAGTATGGTCAATTCACAACAGATCAAATTCCAACTAAGAGGTTGGTTTTTCGAAAGTAACTGGGAAGTGGCTCCGTACTGAATTGCGTTTGAGGGAAACCTAATAAGCATTAGGCGGAGTGTATTAGAAAGGTCCAGGAACCGGCTCCAAGAGAAGTGGGTGGGTTGACATACCGTTCAGGTCGTGAATTCTGTTAAGACATGGGATATCGTGAGAAGGACTTCACAGTCCATGCAGTATGGGGGTGGCAACGCCTCCATTAGAACTGTGAGCGCTAGTCTATGTCCAATTCTCAATCAGCATAGAATTCTCTCAGCCCGTTGAGATCGGCTGCTTGAAGAGGCCCAGAGGAACAGGTTCCAATGTTCTTATTTCTCATATGAACATCAGAACACTCCTTATTCCATTAATTTCGCACAGCTCTTAATTGCTAAAATCTTTTCCCTAAGGGTAAGTGAACAATCACCGGCGTTCCTTTGTCTTCTTCTTCTCCAAACCAGTGACATAGAAGCCAGCCTTGGTCCCAACACATACCCAATGGACGCTGTTGTGCTGGGTCAGCCGCCGCGGTAGCTTTTCACGCCGCTACGTCCGCCTGATCATTGCCCACAACCCAACAGTAGTCCGGAACCCAACACAAACAAACGTTCTTGTTCCAGCGCAAGATTGCTGAAACGATAGTGTGGCAATTGTTGAAGGTCTCCAGGGTTTGACGCGCGCTAAGCTTATCACTGAAGATAGAGATATTGACATCTGTGGGTGTCGGGCGCTTAAAGAACGTCGGCAGTAGCCGGGAGTTCAGCATTGAAGATTGACGTTGATGACGGGCGTCTCCTAGCGACGTCGCGCTCGGGAAGTACCGCTACACAGCCCACAGCATCGTCGTCTTCATATCCATCAGTGAAGATACGCAAGCCATAAGCGTGAGTCTCTATGAGCTATATAATAGCTCGAAGATTTTGGGGTGCAACATCTGCCTATCGGCCAGTAAAATAGTGAGAGCGGAACCTATTTTCTGGTACCTTTACACCAAATGGGACTATGATCAGCATTGCGGAGCTCAATGCACTGTGCAAAGCTCATGGGTGGAGCCAGATTGAGAAGGCGCAGATGGATTGTAGTACATGTAGGGGAAGTTTACATATATAAAAAGACTGGGTTGCCTCCGAAGTAGAGTTTAGTTCTGAAGTAGAATGACCTGACTGTGGTCCGAAAGATCCGAAGTGGGGCAAGCAAGAACATGGCAATAGAATTGGAGGTCGATTTGTTCTCGTCGCAGTCTTTTTGTTCTCGTTCACAAAGCAGTCTGACAATAGGGAAGGAGTGGAAAGCTCCATTACAGGCGCGTAGGGCGGCATTGTGAACTGGTTCTAATGTTCTGAGATTATATGGTTTCGCGGAACTGTAGACAATGCTCTCATAGTCAAGTTTGGACTAGATGATAGTGCAGTAAAAGCGTAATGATGTTGTTCTGGTTAACACAGGTGAAGTGCGATGCAATCCGAAGATCGATAGATCAATGCAAACAGCCTATCTTAGGCTGCCGCATGTGGTGCTTCCAGGTTAGTTTTTGGACGAATATATGTCATAGAAAGCGGACTGTAGGTAGGAAAGGGATCATTTCTCTGTTGAGTCTGAGGTCTGATTCAGTGAATGTGCAGGACCGATGGATGTGAAGTACACACGTTTTGCATTTGGAGATTGTAAAGTCTCGAGATTCTGTCCAAGCAACCACTTGCGCAATTGCACTTAGCAATGCAGTTCGTGTTCGAGTTGGGACACGGCGCAGCTCCAACGCTATGAAGCTGGTAACGTATTAAGAGCAATTTATGGAGGGAGTGACTACTCCCATGAACTCATTAATTGCAAAAACGAAAAGAGTACAATAAATGTTGCTACCCTGGAGGTACCCCCGTATCTTGGGTATGCATGTTTGAAAAATTACCTGTTTTAACCCAGATAACTCTCCGCCGGAGGAAGTTCCAAATGATTAATGCTATGTGACCCTGGAGTCGCATCTGATGAATCTCTCGTAGAATGCCATGTCGCCAGGTTGCATCGTATGCTTCGTATGCTTTCAGAAGTTAAAAAAAACACAGACCGTGTGTTGCTTGCGCTCCAAGGCTATTAATCACAACGTGTAATAATATTGCATCCTGTGCTGATACCATCTTTCTAAGCCCGAACTGTAGTGGGATAGGAGCGAGTTTGCTTCTAGGGGCCGGGTCAGTCGGGCTCTCACTCCCTTCTCCAGAACCATCGCTACACAAGAGGTGAGAGCTATAGAGCGGTAGCCAGACATTTCATCAGAAGGCTCGCCAGATTTTGGGGAAGATGGAACCACTGCCTACCTCCAGCCATCGGGAAAAGCGTTGTTAGGCCAGACTATGTTGTAAATAAGACATAAGTAAGAGAGTGCAGGAGGATGTAGGTGGCGGACCAACTCAAAAGGAATTAGATCCTTATCGGGAGCAGAGGAGTTGGAAGCGCAAATTGCACCAAGAATTTCGTGTACAGTGGTTGGTTCATTGTAGGGTACAGGATGATTTGTAGAGAAATCCAGATCATTTTCTTACTTCCAAAATATGTTTTGCGTTACGGAAAGTGGGAATATACCTAGAATATGAGCTACCAGAGCAGTAGTGTGTTGCAAATGGTTCAGAGACTTCCTGCGGGTTGGTGTTGGTCGCCCCACCCCCCCCCCTTTAGGGTTGGGGGAGAATGAGAACAGTACTTTTATTTTTCTTACGGGAGACCACACTTTAGACATGAGTGTGTTGATATTAATGAATGATACAAAGGTCTCCCTTGATTCTTTTAGAATTAGGAAGTTGGATATATTTCATGCTTTTGCAATTCCTTGGTTAAACTTCATTCCATCTGATTTTGCTTGGTGTGCTGATATCAATGGAATGCAAGCTTTTGTCTTTTTGCTATTTTGCAGAGGTCATTCCACCAGGGGGTTCTAATTTTATGTGGTGTTCCCTTGGTTATAGGGATGCTGGAGTCTGCAGTATGAAGGTGGAGATTGTCAAAGTTTTCCACCGTCTCGTCACAGGATATATCCTGAGGTGGGAGAGGTGTTATTTAGCAAGCAATTAAAAATTGCAAATTGGCTTCACCCATTATTGTAGGGGCTCCTGATGGTAATGGGGAAGTGGTCACTCCCGTAGGGCTCCTTCTCACTTGCCAAGCAAGGTCTGAGGAGAGGATTAGGGAGCAAAAGGAAAAGTCAATAGCCAAGAACGAGGCTGTCGGAGTATGGAAATGCGTCGATTCTCCAGTATTGAGGAGCATAACATCGAAAGATAAAAAGAATGTTTCAACGAGTCTCCTCCCCCCCCCCCAAGAGGGGTGTTTAGCATTAGAATCACCTTCAAAAAGATTGGGTGCAGGAAGTTGACCAACGAGGTTAGCAAGTAATGACATTGAAAGAAGGTCATTGGGAAAAATATATAGGTTACAAATAGTAATGGGGCGTTCAAGATCACCTCTGTGGGCCTGAACTTGTTGAGTTGTTTGTAGAGGGATCGGAGTACATGTGATAGTTTGATTTATTATTGTAGCTACGCCTGTGCCCGGTCGAGCATAGGCTGAGGCGAGATGAAAGGATTTGTACAGCCCCATGAGA
The DNA here is from genome assembly GCA_016164225.1 of Gammarus roeselii. NCBI lineage: Eukaryota > Metazoa > Arthropoda > Malacostraca > Amphipoda > Gammaridae > Gammarus > Gammarus roeselii. Next base: position 5,314 of record SDVV010024208.1, read on the forward strand.
GTTTCTTGGAGGCAAACTACCATTGGATTGTAGGTTTGGGTTAACATCAGTAGTTCAACATAGTTAGCACGGAATCCTCTAATATCGCATTGAAGGACGACTGTATCAGACATGGGGAGTTTAAGTTAGAGAAAATTAAGGTTTAGGCTTGAGTTGATGGAGTATTATTCACTATGTCACTCACAGCCTATTGGCCGAGAATTGCTGGAACTTCTTCTGTGATTATGAGTCAACAAAGGGTCATTTGCGTTTGGATCATCGTCCAGATTAGATTAGAGTGTCATGGCTTTCTAGTGCACTAGAGTCAATGTCCTTCTGGCACCGAACCCCACCTTGGTCAGAAGCAGTCTCTTAGCGTTGGTCAGCGGTAAGCAGGTTTCTCCAGTTCGGGACAATGATGAGATGGAGTGGCAATAATTCAATAATGTGTTCAGCTAATTTCCTGTAGCATTATAATCTGAAATTGCTAAGCGTGGTAGAGACAGAGAGGCATTTGGTGCACTTATGAAGGCACCAGGACATTCGAGTTGAAGAGCATCCTCGTCGTTGGTGACCAATCACGGGCTTTCATCTTGTGTCTGGTGGGGGGCGCACTGAGGGGGGGGCAGCATTTCTCCACGTGGTGCTTCCTAAAGCAAAGGCCGGTCGTCATCCAGATTCAGGTTTGGGACTCCCTTTGTGCGTTGATTAGCTAGTGAGGGACGAGGCGAGGTGAGAGTGAGGGGAGGTATCTCTGATAGGATTTTCTACTCAACGAAGAGTGCGTAAGACTGTCGTCGCAGGCTTCCCTGATCTCGAGGAGAGGGCAACGTGTTGTAGGTCAAGAGGTAACCTGGTTAAGGGTATACTCACGGTCACTGCAGCAAAGCAGGATGATAAATTTAGTGGTTACTTGCTTCAGGGCTTTGTGGTAGGGAAGGCGTTTTCTAGTCAGAACATGGTTTGTAATAAAAGCAGTCGCGTGATGATGCAGGATAGTCCTCTGAACAGTTTGCACATTTAGCAGGCCAGTCACAATTGTGACCATGTCCGCCTTTACCACAGCTTAAGCATTTACCCGTTCTGTCCCTCAATTGGCAGGCAACACTTTCATGAACAAACTTTTGACAGTCGTAGCAACGTCTGGGATTAGGTATGTTTCTCGGACCGAGCACTGTGTCAAGCCACTGTAGACATGAGAAGGCAGAGAACAGTGTTTAATGTGGACGCCAGTGTATTCCTCAACTCGCTTTGCGGTCATTTCACCCTGTATATCCCGGTAACCTGTTGAACCATAAGTTTGGCAAGAAGGTCAGCATCGGAGTGTTTGGTCTGTTTTTATAATAGATGGTTTCCTGGATTATGTTGAGAAAGGGCACTCATCAACTGTCACAGGAATACTTTTCATTATTTTCAGATTTATGAATGTTTTTGCTTTATTTTTAGTCTCGTAGTTTCATAAAGACAGAGCCATTTTTCAGCTCCATGATGCGCTTTGGAGAGCCCATCAGCAAAGCGCAAAATTGTTGATTAATTTCAATTCTGTTCATTATGGCATGGTTCTTTTTGAAAGAATTAGCTACAAAGAATTTTTTGAAATATTCATTCTGAAAAAAGTCTTACACTATTATTTGGTTTTCAACATTTTATTCATGAGATCGTAGGCGGTTCCAACAACTTCTGTGTTTCATAAGGGAGTTGTTGTCACTGCCCTTTCAGATTTGGTCTGTCTTCTATTCTCTTGGTCCATCCCACCAGGTGCACATGAGGAAGGCTGCTGTTCTTGTATCCATGCCCCGAGCAACTTGGGATGGCAAAGTTGCTACTTCTTGAACCAGACTAGAATATAGGAACAACATGAGATTCCTTCCAGGCCTCCGGTAAAACTCCCAGGCCTAATGACTTTGCAAAAATCAGAGAAAAGGACAATGACATCAGCCAAGAACATGACTTCAAAACACCAAGGTGAATGCTATCAGGTCCCGGGGCAGAAGATGAGTCTAAACCACCCAGAACCTGGGAAACTAACAGTCTGGTCACACAAATCCCACTAAATTTTCCAGGAAAAAACTTAAGTGGGGAAGGGTCGGCAGGATCAGCATCCACAAAAACAGACGAAAAAGAGTCTACAAACAGCTGACTCATGTTTCTCTGACCAGCAACAACATCACCAGATGGAAACTACAGAGAACCAACAGAAGGACAGCTCTGCTTTCTTCCTCTGATATAGGAGTGAAACATCTTGGGAATAACAGAGAAGTTGTCTGCTAATTGCTGCTCATACAGTCACTGGCTGTGGCGTGAGAAATTTCTGTACTCAAAATTAAGCCTACTTAATCTCTGCAAGGACGCCAATACCTCCCCATGCTCTCTACCAAGCTCCCCCCTCAGAAGCTAATACTGCGCCCAAGCCCTAGATCTACTGGTCATCAGCTCCCTAGGAGGGCCCCGCAACCAGCTTGGTCGTGAAGCAGAGTCTCGAGTGGGAAAAAAAAACTGTCTACAAGTGAATGGACAATTGACTGAAACTGAAACTATAATTCTCCTCCACAGTGCCATACAGAAACTCATAATGCCAGTCGACACCTTCTAAAACCTCTTTCATGCTCCTGTAATCACCACGAGACCACATAACTCATTTCAAACCAGGATCCCCTGCAACATCATTCAACTGAAAGATATACTCCACCAAGACGGGGGCATGGTGACACCCCGGAAGAGGAGGCAGAACCGCCACAGAAGACACCCGATCCTCCTCCGTAGTCAACACCAGATCAAAAATGCTTCTCAAATCAACGAAAGTACCCTCCCTCACCCACTGAGTGAGACCAAGGAAAACAAAACAATCAAGAAACTGAGAATCAATGGGAGGGATATAATGATTAAAAACGTCTGCAGACCAATTCAATGAAGGCAATTTAAAATCATCATGAACATCAACCTCTCTGCAAACACAGAACTCCAGCAAGAATTCAATCAGTTTAGCATTCTCCTCAGCTGAGTAGGAGGGTGGGCGGTAAGCCACCACAACCAAAACATCATAATCAAGGAGGAAAATGGCAGCAACATTGGTTAAAGTCACCTCATTTAGCACAAACTTCAAATTGTTTGCAACATACAGACTTCAAGCTTCTTCACTTCCCCCACCATATCCCCCTTCACCAGCTGAAACCCTGTCAAATCAACAAAGGTCGAGGACACCGAAGAAGTCAACCATGACTCGCACACGCCCATCAACTGCAAATCTCACCACTGCACCATATGACCAACAAAAGGGGCCTTATTCATTAGAGAATTCAAATTGACACAGCACAACCTCAGAGAGGAGAAATTCATCTGCAAAGACTGACTGGCTAGTTTAAAGCACCACATCCGCGGCCACCAGAGATGACATGGATACCAGTCAGAGCTCGACGACCACCATCACCAACCAGGGCCACGACCGCCCCCAACACCACCACCACGGCTGCCGGCTGCACCGCGCACTTCGACATCGCCGCGGCCGCCAGCACCTCCCCCGCGACCAATAACACTGCCCCGGCTATCAGCATCGCCGCGGTTACCAGCACCGACACGCCCACGCACACCGCCGCCTCCAACACCACGACCCACCAGCCAGTGCGACCGCCACCACCTCGATAATCACCAGCCAGTGCACAAGAAGAGGAATCCCCGGAAACGACAACAGCCCCACCCTGACCAGCACCAGGATCGGCCCCCCGTCCCGCAGCAGCCGCCTCTCCGTCACCCTCTGATGAATCAAGAGCCCACCTCCGAGTCAACCACTCTCCTCTTTGCCAGTAAGTTAGGTCTTTCTGAATGTAAAGACTTCTAAGACCAAGCAAGCTCTTAGCCTAGGGGCCTGCAAGAGCAGAATGTGCCTGGAATCATAATTGGTCACCTTCGCTCTGAATAGACCTGTAGTGCCGATCTTGACCGTCAGTCAGAACAACACATCAACACACAAGACATGGCACACTTCATGGAATTTTGCTTCCACCAGCTCCAAAGTCTCACACCACAAAACCTCTCAGCATAACTGAGCACTTCCTTTTCTCCTTCGCATTCAGCTCCCTCACCTCCTCAAAGCCTCCCTCCTAAACAGCCACGTAAGTAAACAGACGACCCGTCTATTTACTTTCCTGAGCAGACTCACAACTGCATCCACTCCTCACACCCGAAATCACACCTCTAACCTGCCCCACTAGTGCTCAGACTGCCACCAGCAATTGAGAAAATGACTCCCGAAGATGATTGATTCTCTCCGAATTATCTCCGCTTGACAGTGACAACGGATATACCTTAGAGCGAATGACGAATCTGACATAACAGTATCAATCAACCTCCCCTCAATACCCAAACACATGGTCTCAGAGTGAAAACCCCTCCAGCCTGATATGGCAAAAGCCACACGCCAAACGAGCGCCATCTACAGCAACCCAGCTGCCCACAAGACCACCGGCACTCCGCCCCCCACAACCCCGCACACCCACGTCAGCAGAGCCACCCGGCACCACAGCCGACCGCGAAGGCGAGGACAACAGATCCACAGCAGGCGCATATGAAGACGACGGCAAGTAGCGCCGCTCAGAAGCACCAGCGCCCCAGGGGTGGACTGCAGCGAAGAAGCCGCACCACATCGAGGAGTGACCCCCTCCCCCCCCAGACTTGCCCTTCTCTGCACCTCCAAGGCCGAAATTTCTCCCCTGCTGAACTCCTCCAGTGCCTGAACCACCAACTCCACTGAGCTCGTACTGGATGTATAACCATCCCCATATGGTTCAGGCACCACCTAACCGCCACCGGAACCCAAACTCCCGCCATCGATCTCCTCAATGCCACCAGAATTGAGCTCCACCCACACCTTGCGTCTTTTCCCCCATCCCACGTAGTGGACTTTAACTTTTACTTCACGGAGGTCGACCACTTTGACATTGTACATCTTTCCATCTTTTCTATCACGACCCCTGATCTTTACAACACCCTCGTCGATGTTGTCACAACTCAGTATTGTGCCTGGCGACTTCAATATACCCGACATTGATAGGGAAACAGACGAATGCACGACCACCGGCCAACGTCTGATTGATGTTGCAGATGATAAGTTCATGACCCAAATGGTGAAGACACCTACAAGAGGTGGAAACTTTCTTTATCTCCTATTTAGTGTAAGCGACTCATGTCACGAACTTCGAAGTAGGCGAACCACTCGGAACTAGTGACCATAACTGTATCCGTTTTTTGATAGAGCTCGAGTTGAAAACATCAACAAAATGAAAAAAAAAAACTAACTTCAGATTAGCTAATTTTAATGGCTCAAGAGAGTCAATGGTGTCAGCAAATATAACCCTCGGACAAGATGTCAATCAATCACTTAACAATTTCTTGACTGTACTGGAAAATATTGAACATGAGCACATCTCGCGCAAAAACAGACGAACAGCAGTCTATCAGCCCAAGTACTGGAAAGGAGAATTGCAGCACCTTCAATCACATAAGAAAGCGAAGCACTCAATAAAACAGGGACATCCACATGACAACGTAGCAAAAAGTGAATAGAACACTAGCAGACGAAATCCAAAGAGGGTCCTAGAACGTAAGAAGAAAGATTATGCAAATGGAATTCAATGCCAGAACTAATCCGAAACAATTTTTTAGTTTTTTTCAAACAAAAAAAATTCAAGATCTGTTATAGGTCCTCTCGAGAAAGATGTTGGTGAGCTATAAAAGGACAACACCAAAATGAGAGTTCTATTTAATGAATACTTTTGTTCAGCATTTACGTTAGAGAATCAGGATATTCCTAATCCTGAGGATATCACAGCAGCAAAACAAATTCAAGCCCTCAGCACAGTGAACTTTCCCCCCGCCGAAGTCATCAAATATATAGATAAATTTAAAATCACCAAATCTCCAGATCCAGACCAAATTCATCCCAGAATTTTAAAGAAACTAGAAACCAAATCACCGAACATTCATCAAACATTTTCACCCATCTCATAGAAATGGCACCTGCCCTTCTAAATGGAAAGAGGCCAATGTGACCCAAATTTTTGAAAAAGGGGACAAAAAGTGTCCCGGCAACTATTGTCCAATAAGTCTCACCTCAACCATTGGCAAGTTGATGGAAAGTTTGATAGCGGACGAAATTACAGAATTCTTAGAATCAAAATAAATTGGTTGGCGACTCCCAGTATGGCTCTAGACACAACCGTTCCTGCCTTACAAATCTGCTACTCTTTTTCAGAAATATAATTGAAATCCACGGCACAAAATCTCCAATCGATGTCATTTACCTTGACCTTCAAAAGGCCTTTGATGCAGTCTCTCACAAGCGCCTAACTAGTAAATTGCACAGCATCAGTATTCGAGGTGCGCTAAACAACTGGATGAAATGCTGGCTTACAGACAGACGGCAGCGAATTGTTTTTAACGGAGCTTCCTCCCCCTGGGGTAATGTTACAAGCGGCGTGCCTCAAGGATCCGTGTTAGGGCTAATTCTCTTTATAATATTCATTACCAATCTCGATAGCAACATACTCTGAAACATTAACAAGTTCGCAGATGATACTGAGATCGGAGTAAAAGTGCAAACTAAACTAAAGTGTCAGCAGATCCAACTAGACTTGAACAAAATTGTTGATCAGTCGGGAAATTAGCCAATGAAATTGAATGTAGACAAACGCAAAGTTATGCACATCATAACCTCAAACACAAATATTAAATGTTTGGAAAGAAAATCATTCCTGTCACCGAAGAGAGATTTTTATGTGTCATCATTAGTAACGACTTAAAAAGCAGCAAGCAATGCAACGATGCTGCCAAGAAAGGCAACAAATTGCTAGGTATGATATCCCGCACTATCTCGTACAAAAACCAACACAGATACAGATACAGACACTAGGCCGCATCCCCCAGAAAGAGGGGTGGCCGACGGCAAGGCGCACCTCACACGCTCACACTCACACAACTTCGCCCTTTTGTTCTCAAGGGTCCGGCCGGTAGCCCCTCAACTTACACTCTGGGTCCCGAATGCACCGAGGAACCGTCGTCAGCAGCAGGGCCCGACAGTTTTCACTGGTTTACCCCCGCCGCGTCATAATGGCCGGCCCCCCCCACCCACGACCATCCCGACAGCGGGATGACAAGGGCGGGAAAGCACATCAGAGCAGCGTCAAAATCAACCATTCACAACCATTCTCCACACACGCTTGTTCATTGCACGCTCTTTCGCCACCTCCACATTCATGTCTCTCCTTCCCAACGCCTGCTTCAGACCATCCATCCACCCAAACTTCGGTCTACCTCTAGGCCTGCGACCACTCGCCTCC
>SDVV010024209.1:0-12622 GCA_016164225.1 Gammarus roeselii
CATTGTTGCTTATGCGCATATGAGTAATTTGGGCCCCCACACATGAATTCTTATTAATGATGTTTATGTTGCTATTTGTGTCAGCACTAATTCAATTAATTTGACCGTGGTAGGAATACGCCTGTATCAGCCTCGTGCAAGAGACAAATTAGCATAAAAAAAAATTCAATTCTTTCCGAATTGATCAAAACGTGTTTTTTAATTTCTTCTAATATGAACAAAATATCCTTGATTCAAAAAACAGCACCGTGGTCTGAAACCATACTCGTTTACAAAAGGGCTAAGGGCTGCGACCGTACAAAAAACAGTCATGTTACTGCCCTCCTTTGCCCTCTTGACGTCAATAACATTCTTCAAGTATTTCGATGGCATATCTTCAGCTGAATCACTAATTGCAATTAGGTCGAAGCTCTGTTGAATTATTGCCTCTTTGTGAACTATAACATTTTACATCCTCCCGGAACGACCTTGCTTCAATCATCTTATGCAATGTAATGATGGAGTTATGATGGTAGTAGCCATGACGGTAACGATGGTAGTAATGATGGCAGTGCTTAAAAGAGACCATTCTTTTTCTGGTGACTGGAGAGGCTGAAAAGGGCACTCGATGATTGTTTAGCAAGTATTACCTCTCACTGTAGCAGCCTTGCAGAGTTATACAAGATGCATCACTGCAATGTTATTTAGAGAGGTAAGAGATGCAAAGTGCAAGGCTGGAGTTTGAATAACAGCCTATAATGGTATAGGAAGTAGGCTGGGAATTTTGATGAACATTCTTCCCATGGGCGGACGGCAGTGCCTCGGATGGCTTGGTAATAGTTTGTGGTGTTTATGAAGAGCGTGGCGGGATCAACCCTTTAACAACAAATTACAGTCTTATTGATGACGTTAAGAGGCACGGGTAGAATAAAATATAAATCTTATTCCTATCAAAAGCCCAAAGTCAGTGAGTATATATGTAGTACCGGATATGTTTTTTAATTCTGAAAATATTTTTTTAGAAATGTTTTTATTTGCATCACAGCAGCAGATAAATTTTACCCTATAACCGTCGATTATCAAGCGATCGATCTAACGTGACAAGGAATAGAGTATCCTTGAATAAATTGGGGTATTTTGATTGTTGGAAATAGCTTTAGAGCGGTGGCTTTCTGGAGTTATGATAATTTTACTGACCTACTTTTGATTGATCTGTTCTGCCTCAAAGGATCACGATGAAAAACTTTCACTCCAAGGATCACGATGAAAGACTTGCACTTCAAGGATCGCGATGAAAGACTTTCACACCAATTATTGCAATGAAGGACTTCCACACCAAGGATCGCGATGAATGACTTTCACTCCAAGGATTGCACGGAAGGACTTTTACTACAAGGATCGCGATAAAGAAATTTCACTTGTAGGATCGCGATGGATTAAGAACTTTTACTTTAAGGATCTCAATGAAAGACTTTCACTCCAAGGATCACTCGAAGTGCTTTCCCAAAGAGTGCGATGCAGGATTTTTACTCTTCGGATTACGCTGGAGGGTTTTCACTCCAAGGATCGCAATGCAGGACTTTATCTCCAAGGATCGCAATGCAGGACTTTCACTCCAAGGTGTGGGAAACATTTCTCATACCCTGCCAACTAAGACATTCCATTGTTAACCCATGTGTAAGTGTTTCGATAGTGAAGGAACTCTGGTGTCGTGGTTTGGCATTCATGATTTGAGGGTAGGGGAACCCCCCCTCCTTCCATCCCCGGCCTTTTTGACCGCTGTACTCCGTTTTCTTTCTCTGGAATCACTTCTAGACTTATAAACAATTGAGAATGAAGTAATGCAAATAAGTATCGATTAAAATAAATATCTATGTTGAAGATGATGAGGTTATTATAGTAAAGTAGCTAGATATAATCTTTCGAGTGGAAGTGTTAAACCGTGTTCGGAGTCATGTAGGGAAATAAGCCTACCAACGCAACCGTTAGATGGCGTTGGTTGCCAAAAGACTGGCTTGCCCCAATCTGAGGGGCCCCTTGTTTTGTTTATAATCAGTGCGGGCACACGTGTTAAGCTAGCGTTGCCGGACTCCAAACAAAATACGGATAACGCTCACAAGATCTTTAAAATGATAAGTTTAAACTAAGACTAGTTATAATAGTGACGCAGCGATCGTCGTAGACTAACATACTGTCAGGTAGGGAATTAATGTAGTTAGCTCTTGCAACTGTAGCTACACCGTGGACGTGACAGTTGACGATGGCGTCATTCGATGGAAAACAAAGGTAATTAGTCGATTGAATTGAGATTAAAATTGCCCCCAATATCACCAGTCTGGATTTTGGGTTGTTAAAGGAACAAGATTCCCAATCATTTAACATCTTCAATCTATGTGTGTAAAGTTAAGTAATAAGGATGTTAAAGAAAAAGGTTCATAAAGGTTGGACAATGAGCAAAGGTGCAAAAACCCAATCACACAAGGATCGCGATGCAGGACTTTCACTCCTAGGATCGCAAGCAGGACTTTCACTCCAAAGATCGCGATGCAGGACTTGCACTCCAAGGATCGCGATGAAGGAATTTACTCCATGAATCATGATGAAGGACTTTCACTCCTAGGATCGTGATGCGGGAATTTACTCCATGAATCATGATGAAGGACTTTCACTCCTAGGATCGTGATGCGGGAATTTACTCCATGAATCATGATGAAGGACTTTCACCCCTAGGATCGCGATGTAAGACCTCTACTCCGAGTCCTGCAACGATTGCGTCACTATATTACTGAGGTGTCTGTCATACTAGTGTTCAAGTTGCATGATGACTCATCCAAATAGTAAGATATAACAATATAATATATATTCATTAAACTCCTATCTTCCTTTGAATTAAAAGTAGTATATAATTATATTTTTGGTTGAAATTTCACAAAATAAAAACGGATCAGCGACAGTAGAGTTATCAAATATTTTCATTAGGTATTTCAATAATTTTGACGCTCTTAGGTACTTGCAAATTTGATTATAATGGACTGAAGTTTACAACTTTTCTCTGGTTTACCACGTTACTGTAACTTATATTTGCTTCTTCGTATATTTTCAAGCAATCATATCGAACACTCTTTCAGAACGTTAAACTGTTTCCTTCGCCCTCTCTTTTTTGATGGAAGAGGTGTGTGAAATGATACCCTCATTTGCAATAACTATTCGTAGAACTCAAGGATGCTGGCCATTCAAATATCACCCAGTGAGCACACATCATTAGCACTACACAAATACGATCTCATGGATCTACTGTGTGGCTTGTGACTCATGCCTTATTCTATCATCAACTACTCATTACTAAACGAATGAAAGCGATGACACAAATCCCATACGTTCAGTAGATTAGGTTTAACACAGTTTAGAATTGCAGATCCTGCACCAGGTTGAGTTCATAAATAGGATATCAAACCCATGAAAAATATCAGTTTTTTATGGTTTTAAGTGAAATAAATGAAGAGTCTGTCAATCACAATATCCACCACTGTAGGTACATCAATAGGTTTAACTGTACGTCGCTAACAGTAACTCAAGTTGTTACTCCAGCATCAAGTCCAGCATATAACTCTGCACTAAAACTGAAGCACATATTACCGAACCAAGTCAAGCACCTGCTCAAGAACCAAACCAAGCACGAACTCCAGCACTCAGTCTAGTTCATACTCCAGGATCAATTGCAGCACATACTCCAACAACAACTCCAGCGTCAACTCCAAAACACATTCCAGTCAGCATCAAGTCCAGCACATTGTCCAGCTACAATTTCAGCAAAAAAACAGTACGAAGTCCAGCACAAAATCCAGCTCAAAGTCCAGCACACACTCCAGCCCCGAGTCCAACACGCTGGGCTGTCGTAACTATCAGGAAGGCTCTTCCAGGATGGCAATTTATCCGAGATGGTCCGCCGTACTGCACACGAAACAGACATCACTTCCTTCCAAAACACTCCAAGTAAATAGACAGCTGTGTGAACCAGTCGTAACGCATCGGAATAGGACCTGCACTAACTCTAGGAAGTTTGTAAGATACGCTTTAAGTTCCTGAGTTTGGTTGTGATATAATAAAGGCTGCAGAAGGTTTCAATGTTATCTTCTGTATTCCCATTGCAGGGAACACAGAGGGTCACTGAAAAGTGTACACAGATGAAACTTGAATTTCCAATAGAGATTCAGTTTTTGCAAAAAAAAAATCATCCTACGTTTTGTAAAAAATCGTTCTCCCTCGGAAATGTACCATCAACTTCCCGGTCAAGTCGCATGACAGTTTACTTCTTCGTAAAGAAGCCGTCAGCGGCATTGAACAGATTTGTTAGGCTTAGAAATTGTTTCATCCGGGGTTCGACGAGTTTAATTTTTTTTAGGAATATAAAGGTAAGAAAACCCATTTTTGTGGTCAGTTACTTCGACCAACTGACAGTAGGGACCAGTGAATGACAGTAGGGACCTGTGGCTGACAGTAGGGACCTGTGGCTGACAGTAGGGACCTGTGGCTGACAGTAGGGACTTGTGGCTGACAGTAGGGACCAGTGGCTAACATTAGGGACCTGTGGCTGACAGTAGGTACCTGTGGCTGACAGTAGGAACCAGTGGCTGACAGTAGGGACCTGTGGCTGACAGTAGAGACCAGCGGCTGATGGTAGGGACCAGTGGCTCAAATTGGCAGCGTCACGATTGTAGTGATGGCAAATAGAAATACAAGCTGTGCTTGTATTTGCAGGATATGGCACAAGGAACGTGAATTATTGGATAATGTTGGACCGGCTGCTGAGGATACTGTCTGTGACGGAATACGAGACACACGGAGGAGAAGGTATAAAAGCTGGTGTGTGCATGCATGAAACCTTTGGCGGTCGTAGTGCAAACGGGAAGCAAAATAGCACAGTGGAGGTAACGGAGTGTGATGAGGTTACTATGTGACGGTTTGCATTGATAGGTGTTCTAATTCCCGAGTTTCAAACATCTTAGATAACTTGAAACATCATCGTTCTGTTATCAGGAACATGCCGATAAATGCCACCAAAAACACGTCAGTCGGAAAATAGGGTTTCGAAAATTGAAATATTCTGATCTAAGTTATCTTCAATTTTTTATCCAGATCTGAAGAAAAGATTTGATGTCAACACGATCAACTGAATTTGCCTGTTATTTACTGTAATGGCAATAGATAATAAATTATACATATGCTAGGTCAATGACGAAAATAATGATATGCTTTCTTTTGAGTAAGCTAACGTGACCTCGGGTAACCCTTCAAATGCGTATGTCTGATATGTGCCACCTTAAAACCCGTGAAGTATATCCTAAATGTGTCATCATATTTTACAGCAGTACGCGACTAACGACCTTTGTACCTGGAACTGTCACGTCATCCAATGTATTTGTTTTGAACAATATAGGTAGCGGCAGAGGATCAAAGCATCCACAGTTCATTTCCAAAAAACTGTATCCTAGCATCTTATGGACGATGATGTCTATAAAATGATCAAGGTTGTTGTATTTCCGTCCCTGATAATTCCTTGCGAGATTCTTTAACCTCAGCTGTGGAGGTTAATTTACTGAATATTGTTAGTCAAGACTATTGTACTTAGCTCTTGTCCCCAGTTTCACTGAGTCAGTTGAGCTGTTGTCCTCAAATTCACTGAGTCCGTTTAGTAATAAGAGTTATCATGGAGGGGAGATTGTTCATAACTCGTGCTGTCCGCTTTTTTTCAATACGTATTTTCAAAACTAATATTTTCAGTTATCTCTGCAACTTATGACTGCACGCCTCCGACTTGAAGGCTCACAAATGTGCTTGTCGCCTGCTAAACTACGCGCAGTTCATTCCAGGCTTTCTGGGGCAGCCTTTCCTAATGATCAGCCTTATCAACCATTGCCCTGATAGATACAAGAAGAAGATATAGAGAGAGAGAGGAGAGACAGATAGAGAGAGGCTGTGGTTCCCTTCGCCGAGCAGATGGGGACTAGAAAGAAACCTTAACAGGTCCCGTGCGTCTTCCATTGTACGGGTGTCAGGAGCGGTCCAAATGGAGATGGAGTAACACTCGCATCTGACCCACAAACATTTTCAGATCCGTTTGCTGCTGCTGCGGTTGTGGCAGCCTCTGCTGCTGTTGCTGCTCTTGCTGCTTCTCTAATTGCTCAGTACTCTATAAAAGCTTTCAATCGCACCGGGTTTGAAATTTTTATTTTGGAGGTCTTGGTTTGGGTTTCTTGAAAGATTCCCTTGCAAAGGAGATTTTGTGTCTAAATGCAATGAGGCAAAAAGTTAGCTTGGAAGACTGATGGTTGTTAATGGTGCGACCGTTACGACACGAAGGGAGCAATTGAGAAAAAAAAATGAAATTGAACTTAGCGTAGTATTCTCTATGTTTCTGTGAGTCGAGTTATCATAATCATTTGAATCGAATTTTGCCAAGCAGGAATGTTTTTGAGACCAATAGAAATTAAAATGTACAATACCATTTGCAAGATCGTGTAACAACTCATATTATAGCCAATGTGATTGCTTAGCAAGATCGTGTAACAACTCCTACTATAGTCATTGTGATTGCTTAGTAATGATCGTGTAACAACTCATACAATAATCAATGTGATTGCTTCACAAGATCGTGTAACAACTCCTACTATAGTCATTGTGATTGCCTAGTAATGATCGTGTAACAACTCATACTCTAGCCTATGTGATTACTTAGCAAGACCGTGTAACGACTCTTAATATAACCAATGCGATTACTGAGCAAGATCGTGCCACGACTAGTCTCAGTTTTTGCCGTTAACTGTTCAAGTTCATCTCTGAAAGATAACCCTGCATGCGTGATGTCAATTCCATGCCTGTACACTTTCCTGCAGCTTCCGCCATGCATAAGATTCAATTAGTATACCGACGTGTTCACGCGTCTTGACCACGAAAATAAAGATTTGACAATAATAATGATATGCTTATCAATAAATACAAATACACAAACCAGTAAAATGGTATAATTTGAGAAGCATTTCAAATATCAAACTTCAGTATCATGATATTATTTATAATGTATTTTGCACTCGAAAAATTGATAAGTTTTTGTAAATATTGATGCAGAACAATGGTTTGAATAAAGCAAACAACCGTATATTGCAAATAGGGGGTTATTCAAATGGTGGTGTATGAATGGTACCGTTCTTGTGATTGCGTTATGAATGGTGCTGTTCATATCATGATGCTATCAAAAATGCTATTCATATGATAATGCTATGAATGATGCTATTCATTTGGTGGTGTTATGAATGGTGCTGTTTTTATGATGGCGCTATGAATGGTGCCATTCATATGATGGTGCTATTTATAATGCTATTTTTATGATGGCGCTATGAATGAAGGTTCTTATGATGGTGTTATGAATGGTGCTGTTCTTATGATAACCACTGTTCGAGTTCGAATACTGCTTCAATTCCGACTGGAATATTCTGTTTCTATTCCGACTGGAATATTCTGTTTCTCTTCCGACTGGAATATTCTGTTTCTATTTCGACTGGAATTTTCTATGGAATGTGAAACTTTTGATTATAAAGAAAAACGACCGACTGCGATCACTCTTTTTCTTGAATGACCACAATATACTGTATGGATTTATCACACAATTTTCCTATGTCGATTGGGATTCCATCTCGCCCAGCCCCATTATATAATAACACAATAACGCATTACACCCTCATCCTTGCGGTGATGGGGGATCCTTACATCCTTACTAGGATGAGGTCCTATGTGATAGATGCGAGGGCTTAAGTTCACTGTTATGATGCTGGCAGGAGCTTTGGGAAGCAGGTCCTGCGCTTTCACTCACAATAGGAAGCACAAACAAGTCCATCCGGTCCTCAATCTGCTGGAGACTCTTCCAATTGTTCGGGTGAAGCTGAGGACTTCGTACATGTTTCCTATGGGACAGCCTACCAGTAGGTTTTCTCGGATTTTCCCACATTCATTTCCTACTTAAGAGTGTGACTTTTAATCAGTCAAAGTTTCGCCCACACTACGAAAGGAAGACCAGAAATATCATGGAGACATCATGCTGATTCCTGTCCTGCAATGAAGGACAACATTGATCGTTATTGTATTTTTTCAAATAATTAGGCAATGGGCATGTAATTTTACTGATTAGATTTTCAATGATAACATAAATGAAAGGATGATGAATTAGTTTAAACACTTCTGAGCTCAAATTTGTCGATGCAACTGTGACTCAGCTTAATAGATCAAGCATTTATTTTGCCAGTGAACATCTTGCCTTGTTCAACATTATACCCAGAAAACCCATGGAGGGCTTATTGGCATTATTGTTGATGGCCCACCGGTACCATTCACGTAGGAATAACAACACATAGCAACAAAGAGTTGAGCATCATGGCAACACTAAGTGTAAGCAAAAAATTAAAGCCGAGGAAACTAAGAACGGAAGTGAGAAACTCCGTTCATTCCCTCTTATTTATTTGTGGCGATTTGCTCTGACAGTAGGATGGGACACTGGAGGATTTCATCCATTATCGGTTAGTATGTCAGAGATTATGTGTAGTTGACTCGGAAATCTCACTAATGACCTATTGATGTGTGGCCGTGATGATTATATTCATATAATATGACTGCACAAATATTTCAAATAAATTAATTGGTAGAAATCTGTATTGGAGAAGCTAACTGACACACATGGTGATTCGAGGGTATTTGTGTTGTATCAATGTTTGTGTCAATGTTCTCTGTGCTAAGTTCTATGGAATAAAAATGGTATAAATATTAGGTAGTTGTAACTCAAATCGAACAATCAAATGACAACAACAACAACATTTTCAATCACATCCGAGGGAATCATTGAATGTTGATCCATATATCACATGAATGAGGGCGCTTATTGAATGTTGATCCTCACATCACATAAATGAGGGCGCTTTAGAAGCTCTGCCTGTTAACACCTAACCATTAAATGCACTATTCCTGCACATGAGGTTCTCACCGGCCTATTTGCCATATGGTTGTAGAGTAAAATTGAATGACTGACATACGAACGGCCTCAGTTCATAGTGTACTGTACTCTCTCAAGTTCATTGAGTACTGTACTCTCTCATGTTCATTGAGTACTGTACTCTCTCATGCTCATTGAGTACTGTACTCTCTCATGCTCATTGAGTACTGTACTCTCTCATGTTCATTGAGTACTGTACTCTCTCATGCTCATTGAGTACTGTACTCTCTCATGTTCATTGAGTACTGTACTCTGTCATGCTCATTGAGTACTGTACTCTTTCATGTTCATTGAGTACTGTACTCTCTCATGTTCATTGAGTACTGTACTCTCTCATGTTCATTGAGTACTGTACTCTCTCATGTTCATTGAGTACTGTACTCTCTCATGTTCATTGAGTACTGTACTCTGTCATGTTCGTTGACAGGTTATCTCCTATGATCGTCTTCCTTCTCGGTATGTTCTAAACTCATTTACATTTACCCGAATGGAAGAAGGTCTGCGCTAGACCAACACAGTCAAAGGCCTCCACACCCTTTCGACCATGCTTGTGGCAATCTTGGTATTACAAATTCAAATTAATTTTAAAATAAATATTGGTGAAATAAACACGAAAGTTTATTTTCGAACATTTCTACATCCGTAATATTTAATCGAAGAAGCAATATTGAAAACGTTATGGTATTTTGATTTTGTCCATCTTTACTTTATTTTATTTCATTGGTAAGATACTAAGCCATGATAACATGCAATCACCTTCGGGAAGATGTGCATTTCGTACATTTTCTGCATCCATCCTCCAGGCATCCAAAATGCAAATAAAACTCTCTCTTCATTAAATTTCAGTTCACGGCCACAGGGCCCATTATAAGTTTCTCAGGCTCAGCGTCGAGGAGCCCCAAGTGCCCCGGACTCGAAGAGCCCCAAGTGCCCCGGACTCGAGGAGCCCCAAGTGCCCCAGACTCGAGGAGCCCCAAGTGCCCTGGACTCGAGGAGCCCCAAGTGCCCCGGACTCAAGGAGCCCCAAGTGCCCCGGACTCGAGGAGCCCCAAGTGCCCTGCACTCGAGGAGCCCCAAATGCCCCGGACTCGAGGAGCCCCAAGTGCCCCGGACTTGAGGAGCCCCAAGTGCCCCGGACTCGAGGAGCCCCAAGTGCCCTGGACTCGAGGAGCCCCAAGTGCCCCGGACTCGAGGAGCCCCAAGTGCCCCGGACTCGAGGAGCCCCAAGTGCCCCGGACTCGAGGAGCCCCAAGTGCCCCGGACTCGAGGAGCCTCAAGTGCCCCGGACTCGAGGAGCCCCAAGTGCCCCGGACTCGAGGAGCCCCAAGTGCTCCGGACGCAACGTGTTTCTCGCTAATTTTCACTTCAAGCATCCGAATGTTTTTCTTGTGTTTGTGGGACGGTTTCCTCCTTAAAGGTTCAAGACTAATACATCATTCTGTGGCAGGGGCTGTAAGGCCTGCTGTCACCAGGATGCTCATCCATCAAAACTTCTGGTGGGGGGATGGAGGGCTTCGGCCACCCATCCCCCCTTACTCCTCCCGTCCAGTGTCCGGGCCTACCATCTATGCTTATCTAAGATGCTCGCGATCGTCAGAATAACGGAGATAGGAAGAGCATCTAGAATCGTGAGGATCGTGAGGATAACGGAGATAGGAAGGGCATCTAGAATCGTTAGGATCGTGAGGATAACGGAGATAGGAAGGGCAAATAGAATCGTGAGGATCGTGAGGATAACGGAGATAGGAAGGGCATCTAGAATCGTGAGGATCGTGAGGATAACGGAGATAGGAAGGGCACATAGAATCGTGAGGATCGTGAGGATAACGGTGATAGGAAGGGCATCTAGAATCGTGAGGATCGTGAGGATAACGGAGATAGGAAGGGCATCTAAGATTCTGCCAATTCACATTCGCTCTGAATTTAGTAATGTGAGTGGGAATGGTAATTATCCTACATTATCCATGTAGAATTAATATTGGAATTTGGATGGACACTCAGATCATGTTGACTCACATTATATGATTACGTTATTTTTTTTCTAGATGTGATCAAGAATTATCGCAACGATTATTGATGCTCATGAATAAAAATAACCAAAAGTTCTTGGTGTTGGCGTTTACTTAATTCAAATGCTTGGGTGGTGATGGTAATTTTGTAAACACGATCGCAAGCTTAAGTTTATTTCTTTAACAAGTAGCAAATAGACACAGCGCTGGATTCTATATGAACTTATTAAAAAAAAACATTTACATGTATACAGACTTATCTGAGTTGCAACTAAAAATGAATATAATGGCTACATTTTGCGTAATTGTACAGGGTTCTTGAACATTATTTGAATTCAAACATGCTAAAAATATCCAAATTGTGGATACAGATATCACCTCAAAATCCCAAGAGGAAAGCATTCAGGGACCACTTATCATCTACAGCACCGAGAGAGAGAGAAAAGATTTCAAGCACAAATAAATACTCAGAGGTTAATTTGGCAAGTCATGATCGCTTCCACTCGATCAATTGGTATCAAAGATCTTGGCCGCCCGGTGTCCATGACATCGATTCACGAGACCTGCTGATCTTCACTCAGATAGATCACCGATATTGTGCCAGTTTGATGTATTGGATCTTGATAGAGGCAATCATGAAGTCCCCCCTGGCCTGAGAGGGAGGAGAAAGGCCTCGTCTTCCTGTATCCTTTGACGATGGCGGCGTAGTTCCTTTATGAAGACGTCTCCCTCAAACATCGGTTTGCGGTGGATTCGACCGCTGTGTGATTTTTTGTGTAGATTCCTTTAGAAGTTGATGAGGGTTCTCTTGGACATAGACTCTTCTGCTGTCACACAGGTAATGTATGACGTGTGGACTACACATTCAACCTGGGGGAGTGACCCAACCTATCAAAAAGAAGTGACTTAATGAGAATAACTTTGTTACATGCATTCATTCGATATTGTTTATAATGTAAAACCACAAATTAGGAATCCATTTGTTTCAGTGTTTGAGTAATTTATATTTGTTTCAGTAATTTAAATTTAATTAGAAATGGTACGATATCAATATCGCATTCCAGATGCTGTTCATAAAGGAAACTGTTTTTCCCTATTATCAGAACCGTCGTTGTCCTAAACCAGAAAATAAATTGACGAGCAGTATAGATAATTCCCTTTATTGATGAACAACCTCACAAAATCGTTCTCAAAATCCCCAGAACGAGTCAAGGAAGGGAGAAGGTTCTTAAATTGAACCCTGCTAGAACGCAGCTCCCCAAATGTAGGACCCACTGTTGCCACAATAGCTCCAACGCTGGCTGAAGGATCTTCCTCGAGGTCAATTGAGAGTTTACAGCACATTAGGGCAGTAAACATTCTTGCGATTTATTTGTTTAGGGGGCATTATTTTTTGCTGTGAAAAAAACGAAATTCAATGCCGCAGTTTAATGGGCGCCCACATGTTTTTTACTGTAATTTATTTAGTGTGCACTGGGTACTGAGGAAGTGGAGGATATAAAAATAATGTGAGGAGCACAGTAAATAGCTATTTAACTGCTGTAATGGTTTATTTATTCGCCGAGTTACATTAGAGAAAGGGAAATGGAAACATATA
>SDVV010024210.1:0-12622 GCA_016164225.1 Gammarus roeselii
TTCTGTTTTGTTTGCGTTTTTCAAGCTTTTATGGAAGATGTGTAAAGGGGAATGGTTGGAATTGCTAGACCGATTGCTTGTGAGAGGACAAATGCGATCATAATCATGAAGCTATTTTATGTCGTAGACAATCACGAGTCGCTACACGGCAGAGAAGATAAAAGTCCGTTTGCCATCAATTCGCAGAATTTCACCATTCCTGTTTATGTGCTGTCAGAAACAAAGTGTTAGAGGTGACACCCAAAGCATGCGTTGTATTAAAACACGCTTCAACTCCCAAGCAACACATTCAACGCCCAATAGGTGTGTTTGAAATGACGTCACACGTCTGGAACAGCTGTTGCTGGGGGTAAAGAATTGCGTCGTAGTCTAGATACAGCAGAACTTAACGTGAAACATTGCGTTCACCAGCTGCCAGAGGGACTCAGAATGCTCGCAACATCTTAAGAGAGGTTAAATCTTAAGCGCTCTCTTTACATGCAGATATTGTAGAGAGAAAGTTCAGGGAGCGTTACTTGCTAACAAATACAAGTTGACGAAGATATAAAAATCAACTCAATGTGCACAGATAATTACTTGATACATATTGATTGATATCAGGATATATGCATTAAGAGCTATATTAGGTGCCCTATACGAGGTGCTCATCCAATCGGGTGTGCCGTAGAATTTAGCGTCCTCTATGGTAAGATATTCGTTCAAGTTGAATACCTTGTTACATTAATATGGACGCAATTGGACTTATTGCTTGGAAATTAACTACACCATGATTTATTAAAAACTTCTCTCACTCAGCTCGAACTGGACCTGTTTCTCCATCTCAACTAATCTACTTCTCACTCTAGCCCTCAACCCTTTGTGTCTCATCTCTCTTTTTTTGCCACCCCTCCATGTCCATCACATCCATGCCTTTGATTCATCTATATCACAATCTCTTATAAGACTCCAACTGCCATCCTTAATCACAAATCAACAGTTATTCTTTTTTATCTTATACGCCTCCTACTCACATTCTACCAACTCCCGTCTCACTTCAATTTACTTTTGCATAGTTTTCGAGTCTCTCTTTCTGCTGTCCAGCCCTCCAAACCCATTCAATATTGGTGCGTTCAGGTTGACGTCACACAGCCTGAACCAACTGCTGCTGTTGGTGAAAAGATGCTACAAAGTCTAGATGCGTGCAGCACTAATTTGCGTGATACAGATTGTGCACAACTGCCGTGGGAGTATAGAATTTGCAGTTATTAGAAACGATGGTGCATAGCCTTCACATACTCAGTCAGAGAGGCTCAACCCTGTCAACAAACAACCGTCCAGCAAATGAGGCGTATATAAGATGTTTAAAGTGCTTGGCCAGAAAAGGGTAGCAAAACGGGTACGGGGGTTAGGCGAAAGCGGCACTCATTCTAGATAGAGGAGGTAGCTGGTCTCCATCTATGAAGTAAACCAATTTGCTTTAATCCCGCCCCCTACCATCTATAACTCGAGCCCCTTCGCCTAGTCCTGCCCCTGCGCTTTTTCAGACGTCTCAATACCGAAGGAAGCGGAACAATGGGTTCGTTCTGACACAAGCTGGATGGGAACCGGCTGGCTTTTAATATTAATCCAAATTCACTGTGTATGGTGAAACTGAACAATCCATTAGAACGTGGTAGGAGGCCACACTAATTATATGGTAGGTATCGCAAGGCACATTCCCAGATGTGTTCACTCACAACCGAAAGTGAATGAGCGGGCTCCTTGCTAGACATTTTGTTTCGCTTAGGCACGAAGGTTTTGAATGTGCGTGAACGGCCGCCCTCCCACTGGAGAAAGTTGGCCACATGTCCTTTGATAGCTAAACTGACTGTGATGAAAGATTATCCAAACATTGTCAATTTATTGTAGGAGAGGAGAATTGCATTCTCGAATCTCAGAATCCTTGTAACTTCTCGTACTCTCCCTCCACTTCCTCCCTCTCAATCTCAATCTTCCTCCACCCACCCGCAGGTGTTTACCGACGGTGGCTGTGAGGTTCAAACTGTAGAATTTCTGGATCCGTTTATACTTGCCAAGGCTGTTTGACTATTTAGCCAGCCTGCTCTTCTCCCTTCTCGTCCTCCTCAGTTTTGGATTTCTTTTGGAATTCCTCCTTCACCCACGATATCTTTTTAGAACCCGCTTTCCTCCCCTCTCATCCTCCTCCGTTTTTCAACAATATTATTAAAAATTATGTTTAATAATCTTTAAAATAATAAAAATAATAACAAACAGATAATAATAAGTATATTATTATGATAGTATTAATAATAATAATAATATTAATTTAATTATATTAATCGTTTTATGGATAATAATAATAATGATCACTTACCCCCCTACCCATCTTCCTCAGCACCTACGATGACCACCACAGGCACCGTCACCATAGGCATCCTCGCCGGGGGAGGCTTCGCCGCCGCCGCTGCCATAGCTGGGGCTCTCGGCCTTGGCCTGGCAGCTCTCGCGCTGAAGAGCCAACGGGGACGAAAAAATGTCGTCCACGTGCACCCGGTCCACCACGCGGGCCAACACGGCGGAGCGGCGTATGGTCATGGGTACGATCACGACTACCGCAGGAGGAAAGGGCGGTACGGCCGTAAGAAGAGGGCGGTGGGAGGAGCCTACGCTCAAGAGAACGACTACGACGCACAGCAAGACTGGAAAGAGCAGAAGGAGAGAGAGGCCCGCATGATGGAGGTAAGGAGAAGGAGAGAGAGGCCCGCATAATGGAGGTAAGGAGAAGGAAAGAGAGGCCCGCATGATGGAGGTAAGGAGAAGGAGAGAGAGGCCCGCATGATGGAGGTAAGGAGAAGGAGAGAGAGGCCCGCATGATGGAGGTAAGGAGGCGGATTGAGAGGCCCGTAAAATGGAGGTAAGGAGAAGGAGTGAGAGGCGCGCGTGATGGAGGTAAGGAGAAAGAGGCGCACATGATGGAGGTGAGGAGCGAGAGGCACGCATGATGGAGGTGAGGAAAGAGAGAGGCGCGCATGATAGAGGTGAGAATAGGAAGGAGCGCATGATGGAAGTGAAAAGAGGGAGTCACGCACGACGAAGGTGAGGAGAGGGAGGCACACATGATAGAGGTGAGGAGTGGGAGGCACACATGATGAAGAGGATCAGAGGAAGGTGCGCATGATGTAGGTGAGGAGAAGAAGCCGTGCATAATGAAGGTGAGCAGAAGAAGTCCATCATGATGGAAGTGGGAAGATGGAGGCGCGCATGCCATAAGAGAGGAGAGGAAAGCGCGCACACTGCAGTTGAGGACAGGGAGGCGCGCGTGATGGAGGTAAGGAGAGGAAGTCACTCATATTGGAGGTGAGGAGAGGGAAGCACGCATGATGGATGTGAGGGGAGAAAGTCATACATGTTGGAGGTGAGGACATTGAGGAGCACATGATGGAATTAAGGAATTCATGGCACACATTTTGTAAGTGAGGAGAGGAAGTCCACCTTCTGGAGGGGAGAAAAGCTTTGAGCGCAAGTTGAAGGTGATGAGTGGTGAGCACACATGATGGAGATTTGGAGGAGGCGCGCATGATAAGGAAAAGGGAAGGGAGGCACGCATACTGGAGATAGGGGAGGAAAGTGCGCATGATGGATGCGAGAAAAGGGAGGTGTGCATAAAGAAGGTAAAGAGATGGAGGTGAGGATAGGAAGATGTGCATGATTGGAGGCAAGGGAGTCATTCATGCTGGAGTTGAGCAGGTGGAGGTGCACATAATGGATTCGAGAAGTTGGAGGCGCACATGAGGGAGGTGCACATAATGGATTTGAGGAGTTGGAGGCACACATGATGGAGGTGCAAATAATGGATTTGAAGAGTTGGAGGCACACATGATGGAGGTGCACATAATGGATTCAAGGAGTTGGAGGCACACATGGTGGAAGTAAGAAGAGGCATTCACGCTTGCTGTAGGTGAGGAGAGTCAGGCGTGAAGTGGCAGGCACGCGTGATGGAGGTGAAGAGAGGAAGGTGAGCATGATAGAGATGTGGAGAGGGAGCCGCGGGTGAGGTAGGTAAGTAGTGGAAGGCGCACATTATGTAGGTGGAGAGGGAGCAAAAAGTATACGAGTATATTCTATAACTTCCCTTCATGTTAAAGAAGCTGACTATAGCACAAATGAACTGATGTGGCAACAGTTCGAAAGCTCCTGGCGCTTAAAAAATCACAGAATAAAATATTGAAAAATCCGTTATTAGTGGAAACTGTTAGTGGTTTATATGTCAGTAATTTACTTCACTTTCAATTGCTCTTGACCGGAGAAACAAAGCGAAGACGTATTGTGGCTTGTGTGTGGAATAGTTAGAACAAAATTGAAAGTGATGGAGGAAGTGCAAGTCACAAATTCGGTCATAAATCATATATTAGGTAACGATTCTGATCCCAGAGGGAAGGATGGTCCGCACGTCCCCCGGGACGTGCGGACCATCCAGACTACTGTAAACAAAACATGAAGTCTTCAATCTTTCTGTCATTTACTTGTTGTATTTGACGGTTGTTCTCTTCTTAAACTTGATTGCCAGCATTTGAATTATGAAGTTTGCAAGATGCCCCGCTCGTCAGGGAGGACGTAAGAGTGAACACACCTTCCGAGTGTGTTCATTTGTCCACAACCCTGCCCTTCCACTTGACCTGTCTATAACACTGTCCTCAAGAGGTGTTCTCTTCAGTAACTCTCGCCATTCAGGTGGTTCTCTGTCTTCTTGCCACAGGTGGTGCGGGCGGAGGACTCCTCAGGGTGCGGCTTAAAGCTGGTGTGCGAGCTGGCGCGGCAGAACAACGAGGAAATCACCAAGGACCACCTCGCTATACTGGAACTCGTGGGGTAAGGGCCGTGGTCGGCAGAAAGAGTAGAAGATAGGCAAGGCTCTCCACAGCACGGAATATGATATTTTTAATCATGTCCAGAATTTTAGGCTAGGCTGAGGCAGTTTCGTCACGTAGGTAGATTGTGACTAATTCTGCATCTAAGATGAACTCTAACAGAGCACTGAAATACGGTCCATTGAACGAGTACTTGGCAAGCGTCGCTACGCTCTATTAGGAAAATTGTTTATGAACAATGTTCTCCCACACAATGATTATTGTATGGTGTAGTTATATGAAGGCATTTAGTCCAAATTCCTTATTGAAATATCACATATTTCCATTGTTAAGACTGACGTCAAAAAGTGGAGTAATTGAAAGCATTCCTGTTCACTTCTGTTTGCAAATATAAAATGAAATCAAGTCACAATTCACAAGCCCGGTTGAATTAAACAAACACATTCATTCACACTTGATTCACACTAGTGGGTATACTGTGCATATAATTGATACGTCCATTGAGTGGACCCGGAAAAACAGTATGCTCAAAGGGCAGCCTACTTTTCTTGAACCATACCTAATACGAAGACTATCTAGAATGAACAATAGATACACACATTTGCAAATTCGTATAAAATGGATGATCCAAATTTTCGTTTATCTAATTCATTTAACGGCGAAGCTTATTTCGAAACCAAATCGGCTAGAGACTTGTGGCAACTAGCCGCGTGACGTCATTGCTTCGGCGCCCGCCCCATGTTGTCCGTGCCTCGCTGCCCAGCACATGCTTTACGATTTGGGGACGTCAGGGGGGACCTCATAGAAAATGTTTTTTGCATCGATTCGACTTTATACGTTTATAAGCATTTAGTCAAAGGGGATTAACCTCTCGATCCCTCTCTTTGACGTCATCAAAACCTGGTCCAGGCCTTGTACCTTTTGATGCCCAAGTGATGGAATTTATTTCCAGCCTGTGCTGAGTTTCCAAAACCAGAATACATGTGAGCTCCTGTGAGATCGAATGCATTGCTGGAAATACATTATGGGTTTCATAGAGATAGATAAACCAGTGACTATTTTCATTCAACTGTGGATTTTTTGGAGTACACTAGAGAACCTAATTCTCTCCAATCATGCTATGGATTGTAATTTAGTCCCTGCACTATAATTAAAAGTATAATTTGATCAACTCCGTCGTTCATTTCAATCGTTAATATACGAAAAACATTCGTTCACGTTTTAAGATCATCAAAAAATAATGTATTTATTGAGCTGACTTTATTTAACGATAGTTCCAGTTTAATAAATCTTTTTGCACTTAGTTTGCACAGTGGCCGGCAGCTCAAGGTAGCCGGCCGCTCAAGGTAACAGGGCGCAGTTCATTCAAAATACTGCCACGGCTTATCTTGCCATCGATGAGGATTCTTCCTTATTTGCCAGTCACCAAACACCGAGTATGCTCTTGCAAGCTCAGAGGATTACGTCTGCAAGATCCGACTATCTTGATCTGCCATGAGTTTACGGCAACTCTGCTTTACCCTGTTTCTAGTGACTCAACTTCTGATATTTAAACCGTTATCAAGTTGACTAAGATGCAGAAGTAGCTTAGTTTGTTTCTTTGTTCAAGCATTACCACTAGAATTTTTCTTCGCTATAGCTCGGTGTACAGCAGCCAAGTAAATACGTTAATTGGTAGATCTATAACAAAGACGGCCATAATTGTGTAGAAAAAATTTTGGTCCAAAATCCTCCCTTTATATATTGTCGAATAAAGGGTTCCCCGTAATATTTTCCATCCCACCACCCAGCGATTTTCAAAATGCAACTTTAACCATATTGTTTCGCTCAGATCTGCTTGAAAACTCCTCATTATTTCCACAGGCCTGAAAGTTCGTCCGATGACGACGACTGCTGAACGAAAATTTCCGAAACATTTCATCATGGAATAAACTTTTAATCACTTCTCTACACTCTTTTTCTCTTCCCTTTGTCTTCATTTTGAGTTATTGAGGAGCCAAGTGTTACTCTTTTTGTAAATTGTTTCATTATTAGAAGAGTTGTATGTTACAGGTGTACAGGTGACACTGTACAAGTTTGCTGCTAAGTACGACGTCGTTGGTGTGAAATCAATGTCTCACTCACAGATTGGATGAATTCGCCATTAGAACTGTGACGTTCAAAAAGACTTGGATACATGTTTTTTTTCTGGTTTTGGTGGCAAGTAGGGAGCGTATTGGCCTCTTATCACATTACTAGACAGTTTTGTCCCTCTAATCAAATTTATGCACATATGACTCTCCGAAGGAAAAATCTGATGTGTATGGTTGTGCCATCAAATTTCGAAGGGTGAAAAGGCTATTGGCAATAATCTGGACGAGAAAGTTGCAATTGGTTGTCTTACAAAGAAAGTGCTACGCGTATCATTGACTAGCTTTGATTTATCAAATCCTTCACCGGCATTTTTTTCCGAGAGTCATGCCCAAAATAAATTATAATATGACAGGATGCGGCACAATGAAACCATAAAAGCTTGAGAACGATTGAACAAATGGCTTTCGATACGTCATCTCTTGAAGTTGAAGGTTTGTGACGTCATAAACTGGTTTTAGTATTATTTTGTTTTATAAAAACAATTTACGATGCCTCAAACCTTCACTTCAATGAACTTTATGTTGCATTTGTTCGCATTATAACAAAAGTTTCTTCGGGCA
The DNA here is from genome assembly GCA_016164225.1 of Gammarus roeselii. Classification (NCBI taxonomy): domain Eukaryota; kingdom Metazoa; phylum Arthropoda; class Malacostraca; order Amphipoda; family Gammaridae; genus Gammarus; species Gammarus roeselii. Next base: position 7,541 of record SDVV010024210.1, read on the forward strand.
TTAGAATCGCCGTTAAAATTTCTTAGAAATTTGAATTTTAAAAATGCTAAAAAAGTTTATCAGTTAATCATTATTAGGATGCAGGGTCATAATTTCGATTAAATTTAAGTACATCCCCTGTATGTAATCAAACACTACTTATGAAACTTCTTCATCAGAGCATATAAATAGATATCTCGGTTCATCAATGGCAGGTTTAGTAATAGCACAATTTTTTTTCAACCAGCCACTCAATTATCAAATTGGTAAATTGAACAGAAATGTTTCCTTTAATCGACGCCTATTTTCAGCTTGGCTCCCCTCCTCGACCAATCTAGCTATGCTTAGTCTTACTACAACATTGTGCTCTTAAAAATTGGATCAAAACTCGGTATGAGTCGAATTCCTATCCAACAAATAACTGCAAATTGGAACAGGGAGGCAAACGTGAGAAATATTCAATTGATGGAACAGGGACTGGGTTCAATCGAAAGTAGACAGGATGAGAAAGAAGAGGAGCGAATACAAATACCATGTTTTCATAATAAGATAATTCCGTACCCAGCGTTGAAATTACCACTAAATACGAGCAAGCACCAGCGAATTATTTCAAAGTATCTCGAATATATTTGTGTATCGAACATATTTGTATCGAATATATTTGTATGAAATATAAATGTATTTCGAACATGTTCCCGCTCACGCAAAGTTTAGCACTTCAGAATGTGAGCATCAAGGCAGTGAGGTAATGCACCGTTATTATCAGTCACATTACAATCGAAGTACAAGGTTGATTTTAGGTTCTTCCAATGATCTGGGCAACTTTTATGAAGATTGGTCGCTAGCGTTGTTTGAAACTATAGCGAACGCTCTTCAAACTCGACACAGTAAGAAACTATCAGCAGAGGAGTCGATATGACGGCCGGTCAACTGATTTATTGACCAGGTGCAATCCACCGAGAGTCCAGACAGAGGTTAATGCTTGGCCTCGGTATCAGTACTTGTTTGGGCGACGAGCATCCGTGGTATCGAGAGAATTGTCAGACCAACGATTTGTGTTGTATTGGTAATTACAGATATCAAAATTCACGTCAACAGAAACGAACAACTTCGAATAATGGAGTTTGCGATAAAATTTGGCACGATGATAATAGTAATAACATCTTTGCGTGGCCGAACAATCTGAACTACTATTGACAGCTCCTTGATCAATATAAAAGAAGATATCAACCCTATTGCCAATGCCTGCCGTTCTGGACGGTGCAATATTGCAACGTTCAACTTGCGAGTAAATGGATAAGTCAAATTTCAAATGCAAACTCTATCTATTATTTCAACTTAAGTTACAGTTAGAAATCCATTTACATACATTTAATTATGTTATGCTATTTACCAGATCAGACAATCTTGAAGAAGAAAAATTCACTCTCCAAGGTAATTCGTCGTCATTTGAATTAATCTTGGCCTAATTCAATTTTTGGAGACACTTGTTTGTCATTGGTGTATACCATTTCTCCTTTTTCTTTTCAGGAAAGATGTTCAAGGAGTTTTCTATTCTCAACTACATATTCATAGTTTCAGTGTGGACCTGTGTGGCGTTAGGCTCCTATGGAAACTGTAGTATGTTTAGTGAATATCTAAAATAGTAGTTACATGTCCTAGCTTAGCTCGTGCAAGATAGAAAAATAAGTGTCATCCTCCTCATCTGGACTCGAATCAGGAGCTACCTGTTATTCCAGTTTGCCCTAGAAAAGAATTTTCTTCGAATCCTTTTTCATCATTGTAGAAAATCTAGTTACATAGGTAACTATATAAAACCAACATAATTTGATCAGAAATAACTCCCTTAGTATGTTATGGTCACGGTGGATAGCATTGCAATACTAGATACTATTTGTTTATTATCAATTTTCAAAACATTAGTCGACAGTGAATATTTTGGTTCATGTGTTGTACACATTACGGAGCCTTTAACTCCATAATATGTAACTGTATTGACACATTATCAGCTGAAACTACATGCCTAGATGGACAATCCCGTTACTATAAGTAATTGGAGTTTAACATTGGATTTTGAATGTACAATAATTCGTCCATCCCTCGAAGTATTGCAGTAACTCCACAGTTATTAAAATGTGTATTCATTGGAATACAAAGTTAACAGCGAGGGAAAAATCTTCACTGAAAGCAATTACATTGAATTCATTATTTATAATATTTATTTACAGACTTTACAGCTAAAAATTTGGTCGAATGAGAAAGAATTTCTAGTTCATCTTGTTATTACTTCACGCTATTCCAAGGAGATTTTAACTTAGCAGGACAGAGCCCAACTTGCATAAGTGTACTTGATGTTGATGCCAGAAAATAATTTCTGAAAGCATATGAATTAGTTTCTCGTGAAGATTTACTTGCACGTGTTTAAATTGTTTCCGATCACACTAACTCGAATATTTATTTCGCAAGTAAAATGATCATGAATAAATGCATTTACTGCAGGGTTGCATCATTGATAGCAATGGATGTGCCCTTCAATCCTGCCTCGCGTTTGTACGTACTCAAAATTAATTTTATTTTTACAGCTCTTGATTTCCAAAGTTGCCTTTCCTGCCCTTCTATACCTCACACCGGTCCATGACGTTATATTTTTCAAGTTAATACCTTTCCTTTCCACAGTCTTTAGTTTCAATTTTTTCACTCCCTGCTCAACCTCCTCTCCCGTCTCACGTTGTTTCATTTTCAGCCCTGGTCTGCTGCCTGGCGTGGGCCCCCTCCACCCCAGCCGACACCCCCCTACCCTGAGCTCCAAGCAGGAGTACCAAGTGGCAAGAGGTCTCGGCGAGGCGGGGTATTCTTGCGCCCAGCTCTACCCGACCTGCCCAGTGGGTAACGTGGTGTCAACAATGGACGCCATGTTGCCTTGAACACCATCGCTAAAGATATTCCCTTTAAAGGAGTTGCTTGGGGGGAATTTTGTTGTTGTATTTTAGTTGCAGTTTTTTGTTGTTATTTTTCGAATACGTCATTTAGATGATAGCTTCCACGCAAAAACTTTGGTGTGCCAATGATTAAGAAAAATTAGCATTTAAACTTGCATGCAGAGAGGTTGCTCATCATATTGGCTATTTCTTGAACTTTGACAAGATTGTAACTCATTTTTCTTTACTACAGAAGCGTGTGGAATGAAACCTCTTTCTTCTAGAAGAAAAGAAAATAATACCGAACGTTCAAATTTAAAAAATAATAATGAAAAAAAAAACATTTCATTGTGTCTAACAATACACGCACATCTCAACACATGTAGTTCACTTCCTTTAATGGGGTAACTTGGTCCGGTCACTTCATGTTATTACACATTTTCTATGCTTAGTCTCTCTCAAAACTCATGAAATAGCAATATGAAAACAAATCTGATTCTTGGTGCGATATACAGGAGCCCTGTTTGTCATAATTCTACAATTCATCGTTTGACATCAGTCGTCCCCGTTCCTACTATCGTCCATGTTCTTTCGACATCAGTCGTCCATGTTCCTACTGTCGTTCATGTTCTTTCGACATCAGTCGTCCATGTTCCTACTGTCGTCCATGTTCTTTCGACATCAGTCGTCCATGTTCCTACTGTCGTCCATGTTCTTTCGACATCAGTCGTCCATGTTCCTACTGTCGTCCATGTTCCTACTGTCGTCCATGTTCTTTCGACATCAGTCGTCCATGTTCCTACTGTCGTCCATGTTCTTTCGACATCAGTCGTCCATGTTCCTACTGTCGTTCATGTTCTTTCGACATCAGTCGTCCATGTTCCTACTGTCGTCCATGTTCTTTCGACATCAGTCGTCCATGTTCCTACTGTCGTCCATGTTCTTTCGACATCAGTCGTCCATGTTTCTACTGTCGTCCATGTTCTTTCGTCATCAGTCGTCCATGTTCTTACTGTCGTCCATGTTCTTTCGACATCAGTCGTCCATGTTCCTACTGTGTGAGGTCTGGCTTAGGTATATTTCCGTGTCAAAATGGGACGTTGTTTTTTAACGTTCCTTAGGATGAGCATTACAAACATTCAAATAGTTGGCCGGTGTATTATGGATGAATACTAGCTAAAGGGACAGTTTTATTCAGTCATTTTACAATCATTGAAGACAATCGTTGTATCTGACAGATTCCAATCGACTTCGAATTTTCCTTACATCGTCTTTTATCCTACGATGGAAAGATTTAAAGCTCATACCGAGCCCAGCTCTTGTCATATATTGAATAATGCGGTGTCTTAGATCAACATCATATTTTGAGGAACTAGAAGCCACATCAGCGCATATAACTATAGAGTATTGATCATACTTCATGACTGTTTCTCCTAAATGGTATTAATCATCAGCCCACTTCGTGACTCATGAATATAATCTTGTTTAAAACAATTTTAAACCTCATCCTTCCTTTTTTTCTCTCGGATTTTTTTTTATCTTCAAATGAGTCATTATAGAAATTTGGAGAGTTGTTTATGTTGTTACTTGATTGTTATAGGTATTAATTTGAAAACACATACATACCTGATGGATGTAAAGGCCTGTACATTTAAGATATATTTTTATATAGATAAACCTATCCAACAAAACCCACGTTTTTCTCCTTTCTCTGATATATCATATTTCTCGATACGCTAATAGGTGATGAAATGAAGAAGTTTACATGATGAATATTTATAGATGTCAAATGTTCTATTGAAAAATATATTCGGTAGTTTTAAAGCCCCAACATCATGCACATAATTAACTGTAATTGACGCCATTCAGATGTTACTTTATTAGTAGTGTATTTCTGTGATGCAGTTTTTGTATCGCGGTGTCCTCTGCCATGCAATATGATGCAGTATTTGTATCGCGATGTCATCTGCCATGCAATATGATGCAGTATTTGCATCGCGGTGTCCTCTGCCATGCAATATGATGCAGTATTTGCATCGCGGTGTCCTCTGCCATGCAATATGATGCAGTATTTGTATCGCGGTGTTCTCTGCCATGCAATATGATGCAGTATTTGTATCGCGATGTCATCTGCCATGCAATATGATGCAGTATTTGCATCGCGGTGTCCTCTGTCATGCAATAT
>SDVV010024211.1:0-12622 GCA_016164225.1 Gammarus roeselii
AAGGGTCTCAAGGGAGTCCCAAAAGGCCCCAGAACGATCCAAGTGGACCACCCCAAATCCACCTGGTCTCCCAAGTCCCCCGGGTTCCCGAAACCCCGGGTCCTCGAGTCCCGCGGATCCCACGAGTACCTCCTCTCCCTGGGTCACCTCCTCTCAACCAACCTCGATACATATAATAATAATGATAAAATTCAAAATTTATCACCATGAAAAAAGGGCAGAGAAAAATAATAGAGCCCAAGCAAGAAGAAATGATAAAATACTAAAATAAAGTGTTAATGATCTATAAAATGAATAAGCATCCATCCACCCCAAGATCTTGTAGAATATATACGCAAGGTCGAATGCCTCGAAGGTTAATAGCTGACGGAAAGATTGCCAGGTCCTCCCCTACCCACATCGATGTTGCTCTGGTGGAAATGAGGCCCAAATCAAATCACATCCATGCTAATTCGCAACGAGACGCCAAGGTGGGAAAGCACATCAGAGCAGAGTCAAAACTACTACTACACAATAATTCTCTAATCAAGCCCACTCAATGCGCCTTCACACGCTACCTTCACACTTTTGTAGCTCTAATTCCCAACGCCTGCTCCACGTCATCCATCCACATAAACTTCGGTCTGTCTCTAGGCCTAGTCCTCTCGCCTCCGCCTTCATCATCCTTTTCACCAATATTCCATCATGCATTCTCACCATGTGTCCGAACAACCTAACGACGCGTGAATCTACTCTGTCCACTAACTTCTTCACAATCCCCGTACTAAGTACAAATTCATTCTTGATTCTATCCCTCTGTATTACTCTGAACATGCCTTTCTAACTAATCATTTCGAGAACATTAAACCTATATCTTTCTTCCGCTCTCGCCCACCACGTCTCAGCCCCGTAGAGCACTGTTGGGACAACTGCCAAAACCTAATGTCCTACAGCTAGTTACTTTTTCAGTGCAGCCAATACTGTAAACACCCTTCCTTCACTCATCCAATAACTCACCAGTTAGGCAGACACGGATTCCAATCTCATAGTCAGAGCCCGAACATCTGAGTGCCTTACTTTTAGCCACATCAATTTGAAGATTCCTGCTCTCTCGCATTCGACTAAACTCAAACACAATTTCTCCGATTTGCCACAAGAGTCGTATCGTCCGCACAGAAACAAAAGTATTTGCTGCCAATTTCGCACGTTTGCTCCTTGACCCAATGCACTCGTGCTCACCTGCATGACTTTGAACCAAGCATCGCCTCGCTCATTACTCTGACCCATACTCTGCTGTCAACATAAAAACTCTGGACCGCTTTCAACAAATTTGCAGCCCATTCCATACAAACGAAGCAACTAAACATCTTATTTTCTTCAAAAATGTCACACAGCCAGCAACTCCTCTTAGCATCAGCATCCCTCGGCTCTCACCACACACTTTTATTTTTTCTTTTCTCTCCATAGTTGCCATAGGTCACTACAAACTCCTCGGTAAGAATACATAACATTATTTAAATATAATTGAAAAATTAGGGAGTCGAGGGGGTAAGAAATTGAATACTTTCCATATTCCCCATGCGTGTCGTAAGAGGTAACTAATACGGGCAGAGCGACAGGGCTGGTTATCTCGTTTTCCTTAGACAAGACTAAAGTGAGGAAGAGAGGCCGACGTCTCTCTAAACCTTATTGTTCTGATCGTTGAATGTGCGAGGTTGCAGTACATATAAAGCAACTAGGACAGAAATTTGTGAGGAGGAAGTTGGGAGTGTTAGCGCTGAGTGAGGCGAAGTTAAAAGGAAGGGATGATTGTGAGTGTGGCGCGGCAAGTGGAATGAAACCGAGCGTGGAGAAAGGTTGAGCCCGAGACTGTAGAGTTGTTTTCGTACGTTACGTAGTGGAAGGAAGTGTCCTCAAGTTTGATACAGGTGGAGATGCTCAAGGAGCAGGTAGCGAGAGCAATGAGGAAGAGAGGAATATGAGTCTGTCTATCGATAGTTTAGATGGACAACAAACCGTGGTGGAGAAGGGAGACCTTAATGCCAGAGTTTGGACAAAATAATGGAGGATGCGGTAAAGAGATACGGCGTTCCTGGTAAACATTAGAGTGGATAGAACCTTATAGTTTCTATGCACTTTAGCGCTTAATAGCTACGTTTTGGTATAAGTGTGAATGCATGAGCCACCCACCTTCAGGGGGATTTGGCCTTTCATCAGTATCTGTAAGTATTCTTGTTTTTGAAAAATGCGACCACAATCAATTTCATCTTCAGAGATAGTAAAATATGATAGACAACCATTTTAAGAAGTAGCGCAAGGTAGATTCTCGAGTTGATTAGAAGTTGTATCCCATGTTGGGCAGTCCTCCGCCCCAGGCCGACACAAAGCGAAGCACATCCTGACACTCGGAGGAGTTGCTCCTCTTGACAGACATCAGCAGCTTGTTGAGGAAGTCTTTGATGGCCACCTGAAGAAGAGAAAGTAACAAAGGGGTAGCTGGGGATACTCCAGTGAACTAGGATGCTTTGGCGCGGTAATCTAATCTAGCTAGTAATTAAACAATGATTAACTTGTTTTCCTTAAATTTTACTACATTCACACGACCCGCAATGGGATGCACAACAGCCTACGTATACACATTAGGACTAAAGATTGTCAAAAAACATACATATATTTTAAATTGTATAGTACGGTAGAACTATGCAAAAATTTGGGACCCACAGTGCATTGGAAATCTTCAATCATATTATACCGTACGACGCGCCCTACGGGTGAGCCTATTATGACTCACGTTGAGGCTCTGGTGAAAATGAGGCCCAAATCAATATACCGTAACATTATAGAGTTGAAGTAATCTTTGCTTACAAAGCAAAGTACAATTCTTTGATAAGACTTAACCGCTGGATTAGATTGGCTTTAGAGTGCCAAGATTTAGATTAGTGTAATAAAGCTTTCGAGTGTGCTGGAGTCGATGCTCTCCTGGCACCAAACTTCAAGCCAGCAATTAGTGCAGCATCAAGTCATCGACAAGTCACCGTCTGTCTTCGGCATTGTCTCAGCCCATTGTATGCTCAAGTCGATTCAATTATAGGGGTGGCCAGGGAAATATTTCATTCGAAATAACTTTGGAGCAATGATCCAACAGGGTGAGGAAATCTGTCGGCAGGTAAGATGAGATGTTATAAAATTATGACAGAAATGATTTCATATAAGAGATTGGTAGTTCCTGGAATCTGCTCCTGGACAAGTGGTTACCTTGGTATTCCGTCCAGGTTGGACATTCGACTAAGACATGGCCAATTTGTGCCCACATGTTGTTGTTGTTGTTGCTAAGCCTCGGTTTCCACCTGCGGTAGTAGAAACCGCGCCGAACCGCCCGAAACCCTCGATCCCCACCGACAGGCACGTGTTGATTTGATTTGGGCACGTGTTGATTTATTTATTTATTATTTGCTTCAATGTTACACCGGAGTCCCAACGCGAAGTTAATGCAGACTCCCCCGTAGGGCGGTCATGGGCACATGTTGAGACAAAGGAAGCTGGTAGACGAGAAATGGGTGGCCGGCTTAATGGTGGGGTCGAGTGTTTTTGTAGCTGAAATAACTTTGTGGGTTGTGTGGCAGTTAACAAATGGCCACATTTTAACTGTGGACACCAGAACATTGAAACATGCAGCGTGTTCATGTCCCTCAGCCCCACTGCAACGCACCAACCAGACGCGTGCAGGGATAACCTCATGTGAAACAGGAATGTTTTTGGGAGAAATGATGGGATTGTTCACTTGTCCATGAAAAACAACGTAGTGTATATGTCGTGGCTCTGGTGTCTTGGAACTGTCGGTGGGCCCGGGCTGCGTCCACATCAACACCGCTGAGATGGCGCACAAGGCGCCATCCCCACCGGCGAGGATATGAAACAGGGTGGGTTGAGGGACTTCGGGGCCGGAGCCTCAGACGTCGCTACCGCAGGCAAGACATCTTGATGGAATTGACCCGCCTGACTCGTGTATTTATTTATTTATTATTTGCTTCTATGTTCCACCGGAGTCCCAACGCGAAGTTAATGCAGACTCCCCCGTAGGGCGGCTGACTCGTGTAGGCTCCCTTGTTGGCGGCGTGACCACATGTCACGAACACCACCTATTTGTTTCGTTTGCACACCCTCGTGTGCAAAATCAGTGACCTTATCAGGGTTAAATTAAATATTTCCATTGTGGTAAAAACACGCATGCTGGTGCGTACAGTAACGGAAAGTGTTTACACGCAGATATACAAACAGATTATCGTCTCTGTGCATTGTGGGGTAGAGAGACTACCCCACCGGCACAGATGATTGAATTTTACACAGCTTCATGTAGTGCCGTATGTTTCCCGGAAGAGATTAGTCTTTTTCGTTTGGTTAGGTCAGTAAGTAAGCTGTGTAGGTTGGTTGCACGGGGGAATTAAGAAGGCTCGCCGGGCTGCTGCTGCGAGTCAACTAGGCGTGAGTTTATAATTCTTTCCATAGTCTTACAGAGGACTGGTAAGCGCAATAGGGCGGTAGTTGCGTGGGTCGCTGTGGCATTTCCCAGGTTAGGGTATCGGGATGATTATAGATTCCCGCCATTGGTCAGGAAAAATGAGTTTGAATACAACATGTTAAACACTTGATAGATACTCAAGGGCACCTTCAGAAAGATGTTTGATCAAATTGATGTTCACGCGGTCCGGCCCGGGTGGATTTAGCTGGTATGGTCCAAAGCACAAGGTAGTTCATGGAGAGAGAAAGGTCTGTTGTAGAATTCTTCGTTTGTGGAAGCAAAGTCAATGAGTTCACTTTCCCTAAGTTTTTTACCAGTTGGAAAGCAGCCGCGTAATTTATTGATTGCGATGTCTGGCTAAAACTTCTGTGCTAGTTTATCCGCGATTTCTCCTTAGGAAGAATAAATGTTGCCTCCGTCTGAAAGGATGTGAATAGGTCGCACGGGGCGTTCTGGAATCGTCTGATTTTTTCTAACACTTAACACTATTAACCGATACACCCCCCTCTTGACTAATAGGGTTCATTTTCCTTATTTCTGCTCTACTTCAAGTTGGCAGAATACGGAAAATGCCCTCCTCCACGCCATTAGGTTCTCAAGGGAACGTGCGCGACGAAAAGCCGAGTACACCCTTTCACGTCGGAATCTTGCTTCTTGCACCTCCTGGCACCACTTGGGTTTAGGAAGAAAGGTTGAAGGTTAGGGGTTTGCATGCAACAGCTGCACTTTGGTCGTATTCTTAGATGTCGTTGGGGATGCCATCTACATCGCATCACGCGAAGGGTGCCGAGTATTCCTCCCATCTGGTTTCTGGTAGTTGAATTGTAGTTCCTGTGCAGCGGGATTGTTTGGTTGGTTGGTGATGAGTGATATGATGACTGGGTTTTGGACACTGTCGAGTGTTAAAGGAAGGACTCGTCAAACGAGTTGAGGTGAGAGTGTTTGGAAGCATATAAATAAATCGTTGACTTTCATTATCGCGGGTGATCAGCGTAGGTTTTCCGTCGTTGAGAAGAGCCAGGTTGTGAGTGTCTAAGGTGTTGGCCATAATCACCCTACACGGGTTTCTCTTCACGCATCTCCCGGGAGAATACAGTTGGTTAAGCGGTTCGGTCATTAGCGCCTCCGAGAGATTGCGGCCCCGTGACGAGTAGGTAGATACCACAGTTATAGTTCTTGAGATGCATATCCACACAGCGACAGCATGGAGTTCTGTCCTCAAGGGAAGGGTTGGTGAGGTATGCTTTGATGGTTCATGTGTGCCGCTCCGCCGTGGGCAGTTACATTATTGTGGCCTTCTCGACGATTTATGACATATTGAGGATTCTGTGAAGGTGGCTGTCTCTTGGAGTTTGATCTCTTGGAGACCGATCACCAAAGATTTGTGGGTGGTGATTAGTGATTGTAATTAGTCGTTCTTGCTTTCAAGTCCCTGGTGCGGTAGAAATAAAGCTCATATCAAATTCAATTCCGAGTCCCTGGAAATTCCACAGACGTATAGCACGGTTGTTCATTTCAAACGCGGTTCACGCCCAGACCTTGATGATGTGAAGTGGTTGCGTGGCGTATAAGAACTTCCGTGGTGTTCGTTTCTCTGAGTTTGCCCAGGGGTCTTAGGTCGAGAGCGTTCGCGAGTGTGTCCGTTTCTGTAGTCGCCATTTTGGAGCCAAACGGCGTCACGTAGCCAGTCTTGGTCAAACAGGAAAACTCGAAAAAAGTTGAAGAATTTGGAAAATTTCGAATTTCCGAAAAAAGTGGTGAGACACAAAGGACTATACCTGTCGAAAACTACTTTCGACGAATGGTATCAAGATTCTTTCGTAAATACGTCTCTGTGATGTTTCCTCATCAAGATTCATTCGAATGAAAAGCAGAAGCGCAATGCTACACCTACGGCTCTAACGACATTACAGAAAAATAGCTTTTTATCGAGAGAATTGAGGTAAAAGTTATAGAATTGCTGTAGCAGGAATGTACATCATTTGTTTGGTTGCATTGAAGAACTGATGTAATTCAACAGTTACTTTTTTTTTGCCGAAATGGGTAATTTTTTGTCGAGTATTACTTAGTTCGAGTTTTGCGACGTAGGCCAGATACTTCAATCCCTGTTAGTGGAGGGTTTCCCGGTTACCTCCTAGTGGTTGTGCGAGTGAGTTCATCATGATGAATGGATTCGATGAGGAAGTAGATTTGCTTGCACCGCTATCTATACGCGCTAGGAGAAAGTGAGTAGGAAATCATGCTGATCGTTTCTTTTGGATGGGAGGGTCAGTCTGGAAGGAGTGCATCGTGGCTGTAGCCTCTCGTCGACCGACCTTATAGATTATCAGAAATTGTAGAATTTCGTTTTTTTTTAGCTTGGGCTGTCAATGTGCCCGTGGAGTGGCTGTTTCCTTTGCAGTAAAAGCAGTAGGATCTTTCGGATAGGTCGTCTTGAGAGCAGTGTGAGCATCTTTGCTTACCATGACAATCTCTGCTCGTGTGTCCGTATTTCTGTCATTTGAAGCCTTGCATCGGACGTCTGGTGTAAGGTCTAATCTTGGTTTCAGTGTCAAGAAAATGTATTACTATGTAGTTTGGTTGGGTAGGGCAGTCGAAATTTAGCGAAAGAGCCGTGGTGGAGTTTCTTTTTGATGTTATGAATTCTGTTATTTTTGCTACGTCCACACAGTCCTCGTATTGTACAAGTCCGGCGATGATGTTATCAATTTGCTGTTCCGGGAGATTCTCAATGTAAATAAAGCCTGAACTCATAGAGAGAGTTGGATGTGGTATGATTTTGCCTGACTTTTGGCATGTTCTGGCCTTAGACAGTATATTGTCGTTTTGATGTTTTGTATCTACTTTAATGGCAAAGCATTCGCTGCAGCTGGTGACGACGTTTAGGACTGGACGGCCAGTAATACAGCACAGTTTTTCTCGTAGAGTGTATGGACAAGTATCCGGTCAGTCCTTGTCATTAAATGTGATTTGCCACTGAGAAAGTTAGGGCCGCTATTGAACAAGTTGTGGTCGACATACAGGGAAAAGGTTTTCTCTTGGCGTTTTTGGGCTGGGGGTCAGTGATGTTACCCCAGGGGTTGGAGGTGGAAACACACGAGCAGGTTACAGGTTCCTATCTTTTATTCATGTAGATTAGATTAGCCCTACGGTGGAGGGTTCGTTAACTTCGCGTTGAGGCTCCGGTGGAACACAGAGGCAACTACTACTCCTAGATTAGAGTGTCAAGGCTTTCTAGTGCAGTATATTCATGTAATCAACTCGTTTAGTTGGAGGTTCACAATTGCAGGATCGCCTTTGAGTTTGGTGAGACGTTCATTGATTGATTGATTTGGGCCTCATTTCCACCAGAGCCTAACGTTCATTGATGGCATTGGGAGGCGCTGAAGAGTCCTCAGTCTCCAGCTCGGGAAGACCCGTCAGCTTGTTTAGTTTGTTTGAGGTATTTTGTAATTCGAGAAACCCAATGTTGACTTTGCGATGAGGTCTTTGATGTCATCTACTACGGCCTGGATCAGGTCACCTGTCGATGAGAATGTTCTGAAGAGCTTAGCGTTCTTTGGCGTTGATAGGCTTGTATTTGACCCTTTACAGGGGTCGCCAACTCCTCTCCGATGGAATTTGGTCCTGCTCATCATTAGATCCCCGGCTTATACCCAGGGCTCTGGGTGACTGATGGTGCGCCCTTTCCCTTTAGTTCAGTGTGTATAAATATAGCAATATTTACGTCCTAACATATTATGCAGTTAAATCTAAATAATACTGAAATCTAAACTTCTAACTGATCATACATTAATATTAATGATTATTTATTTCTTTTGATCGCACAAAACATTTTTTGGTCGTTTATCTGGGCTTTTATCTTTCTCAATTGGCTTTGATTCTAGAGTTACACGCGAAACCAGGGTGGTGCACACCAATGTGTGCACCAAGAGGGAGATGTAACCGTCAACTGAAAGGAAGGAAGGTAGAGGGATTTTGCTTGCTAAGAATTATTTACACAAGGAGAAAAACTAAATTTGACTGAACGCCGCGGGAATGAGGGTGAATTATGGATACCCCCAAGGGGTGTCCCGTTTGAGGTGTAGAGATTAGATTACGTTAGAGTGCCAAGGCTTTCTAGTGCACTGGAGTCAATGTCCTTCTGGCACCGAACGTTGAGGTGTAGTGAGCTTTGTTCTCAAGAGATGATAGTTCATCTCTCCAAGCTGATGTTTGTTATTGTTTGTTATTTTGCTTCCATGTTCCACCGGAGTCACCTCTCCAAGCTGAAAATTTTAACTTTAACGAGACTGTGTTTGGTCTCGGCTTAGCGCGGTGACCGGATCTTATTTTGATAACAAGCTTCTAAGGCCTGGAAACTAGTAAACTTTGGAGCTTAGACGCATAGAACAGTATGCGTCGATATTTTCAAACTTTCTATGCCCTGGAAACTTGTACACTTTGGAGCTCAGACACGAAGAACAGTAGGAGTTGATATTTCCAAACTTAACTGTCCTGTGATTCCAGTACTGCCTTTGCGCAAAAGCTTCCAGAGGGAGAACGAAGTTTGCGTAGATAGATGGCCTGAAGCAGGCTTTAGGGATTTGAGACATCAGTGTGGAAGTAGCGTAGGTATAGAATGAATGAATTTTGACGCGGTTTCGATACGCTACCTCGCCCTTGGCGTCTCGATAAGAAACGGGATGAGATTAGATTTAGAGTGACGAGGCTTTCTAGCGCGCTTGAGTCTTCGTCCTTCTGGCACCGAATGTTAAACCAGCAAACAGTGCTGCATCAAGTTAGTTTTTGTTTTTCTTCTTTTTCAATGTTCGAGTTAGGTTTACTACTGCGCAAAGTCAAAGTCCTTTACGCGGCGAACGTCTATGAAATGTACGGGTGCCACAGGAGGTACAGGAACTCCTAAGGTGCTGAGGCCATATGGTCCCAGCACTCCTCGGATGGCAGTAAAGAGGAATAACACACTACCTACCCTGCTTCATAGCCCCAACGATCCGCAGTAGTCCTTAAGGTGCGGGCTACGCGCTCCAACACCTGCTGAGGGGGAAGATGAAGAAGAAACAGAAAACGGGAATCTCATGCATGAGATCCCCACTAGGTGTAGGAAATTTTACGCATGAGAACAGCAAGAATTGAAAGAAGAAGAATGAATAGTCGTAGAAAAAGGCTGCATGAAAGAAAGAGCGCAACTTGGCTGTTATTTGACACCCGAAAGGAGAATAGTTTGAACCGGTTGGTGAATGTTTGAGTGTGCGTGTCTGTGTGTGCGTGCGTGTGTATGTTTGTGTGCAGCGACTATTAGGAGAGTTGTTAAGAAGAAGTCTGAGACAAGTTTAAGGAAATCTGAACTAAACATAAGATGAAAATGAGGTAAATAAATGTCAAGCAAATCTGGATGGGGGAGAGAAGGAGAGATAGTGAAGGTTTATGAAGAGGGGAGTCTGAAGGGAAATAAGGGTGTTCAACCCCCCGGTTGGGCCGTGACTCCGTGCGGCCCGTGAACCTAACTGATGCCTAGGGCGAGAAACGGGATAAATGGGGGTAAGAAAGATCCTACTATTATGACGCAGGAGGGTCAAACCAGTGACAGTTGTCGGGCCCCTCCCATGACATTGATCATGGACCTCAATCCTGACCAGAAGTATTCTTTGTTGTCCTGGTCGTATCCTCTAGCTCTTATGTACTTAGTTTTGGTATGTGTGTGAGTGCATGAGAGAGTGAGGTGTGTCTTGCCGTCGATCAACCCCCTTTTGTAGGATCCTACCTGTCCAAACTTGAGATGCACAGAGGCCTTGATAGCCGGCCACCCTGTCACCACGCACGGCGCCGACCGCTGTCCATCTGAGTCCACCAGGGAGGCGGCGTAGCAGTTGCGCTCATCCTTTGGCAGCACCTGAGGACACGCGGGATAGGTGAGGCCCTGAGAAGAACACACGGAAAAGCTAGGCTCCCCAAGAACACCCGAGGGGAAAATAAGGTCTCTGAGAAGGACACACGGAGGCAAGTTGGGCAACCACTACTTGGCCATCTTAGTTGTTGTTGCTCAACCCCAACTCCCCTAGCGATGGAAGAGCCACAGCCAGCGCACAACCCGAAGCCCGGGAACCCACCGACATGTGCATGTTATGGATGTTATAGCAGATGCAGGCATTTATATTATGCCTACATTCCTGAGGAAGTTGATGCTGTCTCTCAAGAGTTCCCACAGGTCACGTACCGACGTGATATTGTGGTCGAGACGGCCCGGTGCTACGGCCGGGCATGACGTCATGAAGTGCTCGACCGTATCGGGCGCACCCCTGCATCGCAGACAAAGGTCGGAAGGGACCTTCCTCAGTCTATGCTGGTATAACTGGAGGGCCGTATGATGCCCGAACCTCAGCCGTGACAGGTGGACCCGGTCACCTCTGGGCAATCCCAACTCCTCCACGTCCACCTCAGGCGGGTGACCCTCCAGGACTGTGTTAACTCCGTGTTCGCAAAAGGCAAGAGCTGTGAAGTGTGTGTGCGTATCTGTTTGTGCATAGATGTATTGTCTGTAGGACGAGGAATGGTTGTGTGGTGATGACCGAAGTGTGTTGCTGGTGTGTTGTGTAGGTGTCTGTTGGTTTGACGGGGGTTCAGTAGGTGGTGGCAGGAATGTGTCTGGTCTACAATCTTGTTAAAAAATTAAGTCCCTCTCATATCACGATAATATTTGAGAGGGAGGACCTTGGTTTCCTTATGCAGGTGGGAAATTGGTGTGGACTGTGTACAGCCCGTAGCGATGGGCAAGGCCGTGCTATGTATCCTTTGTAAGGAATTAATATGCGTGGGTGCAAGGTCAGAGGGCGAGGCGGTGTTTGCGTAGGAGATGATGGGCCTAATAAATTGTTTGAATAGTATTGTAATCTATTCCTTGGAGTGACCGTAGGTGGTTGTGGTAAGCACCCGGGACACATTCAGTCTTGTTATGACTTTAGCACCAATTTGTTGCTGTGAGGTTTGAATGTCATCCCCGTGTCATAAGTTACTCCAAGGATTGTGGTAGTGGGACTGTGGAGTATGGGAGTGTTGTTAAGCGTAACATGGGGGTGAACACGGTGTTCACTGTTATCTAGTGTTAATAGTGTTAAGAAAGAATTGTTAGCAGACACCCTCATTCTGTTTACCAGCAGCTGGATTTAAAGAGAGTTCAGGTTCTGCTGGAGGTGTGCAGCAGCGATCTCGTGTTTGTAGTGTTGTGTGATTATTGTGAGGTCGTCCGCATATGAGCTGATATAGGTGATGAGTTCTTTGGATTTGGCAGGTTGTGCATGAAGGCGTTGAAAAGGGAGGGGAAAGGACGGAGCCCTGCGAGACATTATTGGGGAAATGGCAGATACGGGACGGTTTGTTATTATTTTCAGTGTGTGCTGGTCTCCTGAGAGGAAATTAGCGATCCATTTCTTGTTGTTTGGATGTATCTGTGTGTTCAGTATTTTGTAAATGAGGACGTGTCTTGGAACTGTGTCGAAGGCCCTACTAATGTCGATAGCGCATACCGAGGGTTTCGTTTGCCTGGCCTATTTTCATTCAGGCCTTCATGGATGGCCTGGGTGAGGTTAGTGAGGAGAGTAGTTGTCGAGTGTTGGGTCCTGAAACCGTGTTGTGTGGGGGAGAGTGGATTTTGATTTGATTTGGGCCTCATTTCCACCAGAGCCTCAACGTGAGTCATAATAGGCTCCCCCGTAGGACGCGACCGTCGTTGATTTAGGTAAGTCCGCACGGCCTCGCGTGCAAAAATATTAGCTTTGTCAAGATGAAGTCAGTACATATTTTAATTGTGGCATATTCGCGTACTAGCGCGTTCGAGAGAGTATAGAGTTAATGCGTATCTTCATAAAATGAGTAGTTGTTTCTGTGCCTAATGAGGTGGAGGGACCACCTCATTTGCACAGGTGTTAGAGGTTTAGACAGCTTCGTATAGTCCGGTGTGATTTCCGAAAGCGATAAGCTTTTTACGGTAGGTTGGGTCCGTGAGTAGGCTTTGTAGGTTGCACGGGGGATCTAAGAACGCTCGTCGGGCTGCCGCGAGTGCGTTGCAATCCATCAGTAAGTGTTTCACGCTGATAGCCACTTGGTGGAAACAGGGGCAAGGTGGTG
>SDVV010024212.1:0-12622 GCA_016164225.1 Gammarus roeselii
TCATATAGATATTTATATATTTATGTGTGAATGATTTTTAAACGCGACATAGAGAGAGTGGAAGTAGTAGACCTTCTATTCTCCCAGCTACAATACATACTTCACACACAGCGAAACAATCTGAACCTCATCTCATGTGGAATGAATAGGTATTGAATTAATTACAATAATTTCTTGAATTTGTTGCAATTAAATATTTATTTTAGATATTCAAGGAAATGAAAATGTGTCGATGAACGCAACAAAAAATTATTTTAAGTAAACTTCATGGCGTCATATTGAGATGAGAGGACATTTGAATCTAAAGTGGGGTCGGAGTGGATAGGGTTGGAGTGGGTGCGACACTCATCACGTGACTACAACAAAAGAGTGTGACGACAATCCCAGCGTTGATCCCCACCCTTGATAGCATTGCATTGTCTTTGCCATTCATAAAATTGGAATTGCTCCCCTGCGTGTATGGCGTCATTGTTCACAGAACACACGCTGGCGATGGTAGCGCCACTGCACACACGACCTGTTACGTCGGCCTGAAGATGCGCGGATAGCAGTTTAATAATGCGCTGTTCTGCTGTGGTGCCTCGTAAAGAGATCAAAAACTGACGGTATAGGTTGGGCGGGCCACCGATAGGGGGCGATAGTATGTTGGCGGTTAGGGCGATATCTGGCGTGATATCGCTAAAAAGGAAGTTGTCGTTTCAAACAGTCGGGGAAGAGAAATAATTCGGGAGCTGTTTGGCATGGATCACAAATGCCATTGTTCTCAAAAAGGTCGAATTGTGTATCCAGCATGGATGCTATGACGTTGCCGGGAGTTGAGAATGGATGAACGGGGGGAATCACGAACATATATATTTACATATCAATGTACATATTTGTCTGCAATAATCCTAAAGTGTAGAAATGAAGCTTCGTGCACCGGCCATGTTCCTGAGTTATGGATCGGTAATTGCTCATTAAATTCTAATATTGCATAGAATCGTCTTTCGTTTCACTGAACAAAAAGTAATAACAGTTCTGGTTTGAGAGGGATTACATGAACGAAAAACCTCTCAACAGTTTTTGTTCGTCACTGTACAAGGTCAAACATCATCCATAATATCAGTACGACATGATAAACTACCAGTGTCTATGGAGCAGCAATATTATGAAAATATTGATTCGAATGATGCAAGGGAAAAAAATGACGTTGGGGATTAATTTGGTTAGAATTCCGTCGCCACATCTCCGTCCTTGTAACTTCCTAACATCCTATAATCGCAGCTTCCTTCGAAAACATCGCCAACATCGCCTTCTCTGATTACTTACGGAGCTATAAGAAGGATCCCCAACCGATCCTTCCGCTCGAGCGGCCCCAAATATCGACTCGTCAATAGACGAAGGAAAGCCCGTCAGGTAACACCCCGCGATCCTATTAAGTCAGATTGAATGCCACTTTTTGGGTTGATAGCACCGTGTTTCTCTGAGGTGCCTGTGCAGCGACGAGCGGATGACGGTGAGGGTAGGAGTCTTCTCAGTGAGGTTGTTTGGCATCATTAAGTGCAGGGCTAAAATAAATACTACATTTTCAATTTTCAGCTCCATATATTGGTAAAATGTATTGGGTTACATGAACTATTGGCAAAGATAATTAATTTATTTCACAATTAAGTGGGGAATTCCTACATTCAAAACATATTAGTTTCATAATTAGGCTTCGTATCAAAACATTTGCTTGATAATCGATTCTCTTTGCCGCAATACGGAACACCCGCCATTTGAAAAGGATTTAAGCAAATCCGCAATGAATGTGCCAGTGTCGGAACTTGGAATCTCTCTATCTCTTATCTCTTTTCCTCTTGATACATAAATCGTTCACAGGGCTCCTAAACTTTGCTGGGTCGACCAACTTTACCAATCCCAAATCACACCAAACTTTCCAACTTTCCGAATGCGTCTTGTAAACTTTGCGCGCATCACATTATTTTTAACAGTCCGCGATCACTCATGTGCGGACCGCAGGCGGAGGATGCATGCGTCGCGGGGTGACATTTGAAGACCATCGCCGATGGATGGCGCTGAGGACTATTACGAGGAAATCAGTAGCAGACATAGCGAAGAGGAGGGGATGCTGCTCTCCGTGTTATGACTTATTGAACTCACGACTTCCATTCATGTCTTCTCGAACAATATCCGGGATGACAATGCATCAAGGGAAAACTACAACTCCATTGGACGTTATTTGCAGAATTATACGCACATTTTATAATATACGCATGAAAATTTCGGCAACAGTACACCAATTAAGTCAAGAACTCTTCCTCGTGTCTACCTCGAGGCGCCTTTCTCGCCCAACTTGACTAAACTAGGAATCTACCACGCACAAGAACGAGGCGTCTACTTCTAATCAACTACTGCAGAACTTCTACGGGTTAGACATGTAAGTAAATGTATAGTAAAAATAACGAGGGTGTGATAATTTTGAATTCAACTGCACATGTGCCTTTCCTTGAAGTCACGTCATCATTATCGCCCCTACTCTGGATGATACTCTCGGATATAACAGTGGGGGTAAAAGTTTTCCCCTAGTGTGAACTTCAGCGGCAGAATTTAACTACTTGCCCTGCATTGCTCGGAAAGTTATTCACAACTCCACTAATGAGGAGAATATTGCCCTATGGGGAACTGGTGCGGATCTTCTTTCTGTATTTGTGACGAACAAGTTAGAAAGTTAAAAAATTTGCAGATTAGGACCCTTATTTGGAACAGCTCAGGGCGTAGTCCTAAACTCGCGTATAAAGCCCTGAATTGGAAAAGTTGTTCAGACACGGAGTTACGGGATTTAGACATGACGAGTCGGTAGAATTGCATTCAGATCACACTACGACCAACATCTCAATGAATGATCTATTAACTCTTCCGATCTCACATTGATTATTATTCAATCTTAATAGTTTGTTCCTTTGGAAACGGTGCTTCTAATATGTGTAAGATCATATTTCCTCGATCGTCTTATCCCCATTAAAGGATTTCAACAAGCAGGCATATATTCCACTGAGTCAATTTCACCCAATCCACCGTGTGGATGCATGACCACCAGCACAACATCACGTGGATGGAGGAACTGTGGGAACCTCAGGACAATGAAGCCTCAAAACACGTGACTTGCCGTGACTCAAGACACCCAACAACGTCTCGGTGCCATGAGTAACGTTTGACCAATATTGGTCCAGTGCGTGCTCGTGAATGGCCCAATACCCAGCGACGAGGGGCCAATTTTGGCTAATCAATGCCCCAACAAGCCTGGTCGGCCTGGCTGTTTCCCTTATCACAATCTCTGTGTAAGGCCTGTATCGCTGTGGACTTTTTCACTCACCCAAATCAAGTCTATTCTTCCCTGTTCAATTCAGCTGGAGACAAGAAAAATCGTCTTCCCACAAAGCGTTATCGATGTTTGAGCTATAGGAAAATGAGGGGACAACGCCCACCCCTCGCCACCGGCATCTGGTGTACACCCCCAGCTTATTGGGGGTAGAGGGGAAAAGGGTCTGGCGGCCGGTGCGTAAGGGGTAGAGCATGCAAGGAAATACAGTAAAATATAAGAAAGCAGCTAAAAGCTGAGTAATGTGCAAGTGATTGGCCTCGTATTTCAATAGTCTCCCGGAAACTTGGAGATTGAGGATTTAAAAACAATAATAACAGCACAATGTGATATTTTATATGTTAAATATCTTTAGAATATTTATTCTAATCTATGTGTCCCTTCATTCGAAGACTGATTGCTACGTCAAAATCTACTTCAATAGTAAAAGTAACACACCATCAGCTACGGTTTGAGAACCACAACCTGCATTTGCATCGCCTGAAACGTACTTCAATTCCTAGAAATGTTGTTCACAGTGCCTAATTAGTTATTTAATATGTGATCTGGACAAGCAAGAAAATCAGTCTCATCGTACCACTCACTACTGTAAGAAAGAATACCAAATCTTCCTTCCCACGTATTTAGCAGAAAATAGCAATTACTCAGCGAATGTTTTCATGTTCCCTAATGAGGTAGCATGATCTGTGTGTCCAGTTTACACCTCCTGCCAGACTAGGCGTTAATTGCCTTTAACAGAGCAGCCGAGCGTGAGTCTATTGGCGTATCGACGCCACGGAGGGAGTGGGATGGTCCGTACAATCAATTGTTTCCGCTGCTGCAGGAAGAGAGGGTCAGCCATTGATTAGAGGGTCTTCCTAGTGGACGGTCACCTTCCCTTGCGCCAACGGTTGAGGGTTGGAGCAACAACAAGTGCTAAATACAACACGCATCCAACTTTGCCGTCTCACAGGGAGAAAATTGGTCAGCAGGAATGAAGAAGCGCTATTATAGAGCTCAGAGTGTTGAGATTTCTGACCCAGTTGAGCAGTCTCACAATTCATTCGTGCAACAACCTCAACCCAAACCATGAAAAGTGCATTTGTGGGTGTCATCATACATCTGTTGGTCGATGACACCAAACAAAACCATTTGGACATCGTAACACAAATGACGAGCTGAGAATCAGCGTCAGGGTATCCAGTATACCGTTGCTTTTCTCCACCACTGAATGTCAATATCAACACAGCCAGTTATACCTGGCTAAAATAAAACAGATCTTGGTCATTTACTGCAAATATCGATCAACCCTATAGCTCTGGGAAGAACCATCTAGCGATCACGGGACCTCTGCCCCAGCTGTCTCGCCGTGCCACCTTTCTTCTGATGCATCGATGGAGCCTGTAATGATAACAAAAGGAGTGTCGTGGGCGACACTGACGACCATAAGACGATCATAATACGACTATAAGACGATCATGAGACGACAGTTTGACGCTGATCGCAATTAACAGTGCCAGTATAGCGCCATATAACCATCAGCTAAATTTACCATCAAATTTAAATATGCTCCACGCATTCATCGCTTCGTAATAACACCGCGAACGGTTGGCATCGTCCGACCCATCATTAGTCAATTTATGAGGTAATGGTAACTAATCGGGGAATAGTGGCAGTTTGACTTGTGCCACAGAGTATAGCCTTTTGGGGAGATATCATCTCCCCCTATAAACTATAAATGCGAGAAAAAATTAAGACTGTATGCAGCTATTAACAAATACTTACAGATCCGCAAATTGCTTTTATTTCTGTAAACGTGCTGATTTATCTGTGAAAACTATACAAAGTCTGCCCATATGAAGACTAACTGTTACTTGCACAAGATGACTGACGCTTTTCTGTTGGTAAAACAAGTTACCGCAATATTTATCCTCTGTATCATATTCCTGTACAATGTCTATACTAGCCCAGTATGAAGACAGTTCTGGCTAGCAACTGGCCCATTATAGAACGTATCCCCACGGTAGGACGGCCCGGGACGTTGACCATCCAATACTGGTAATGACTTTTGAGTAATCAATCATTTAATTGTTAGCCCATTGATGTCTTCCGGGAAGCGCCTCTCGCCTACAGCTGACGTCACATTGACCCGGTGGCGGCCCCACTCATAGTCAAGGTGATGGGCACAACGCTTCTTAAGATACATTTGTAGTTACTTTACTAGGCAATGAGATACAAATGACTCGAGAATGTAGCTGATTCTCTTAATATTTTGAATAGGGTAACTACCTCTCCGGCAACCCTCTCGGGAGATACTCATGCTTATCATACTTCGCAAGCTCATGAAACATTATATAGCAAGTTTGTTCTATACATGAGTTGGTCTTCGATCCAAGCCCCGATTTATTTCCAAATTCACGCAATGATCGAAGAGACCTGAATACTCTCAAATAAAACCCGCTGTTCGGTTTTATTTGAGAGAAATCCTATTTTAAGTGAGTTCTTGAAGCTCCCTCCTCCATCCAATGTTTGCTTGTTAAGGAGGGGTTGATAGTAAGTGGTGATTTGGTTTAATTTTTCTTGGATTTTTCTGTTGATGTCTTTATAACTCATTTCTCACCAAACTTCACCTACACATAAACATTATTGACAGCTTAATCGAACATTCATTTCATTGACCGCTGCCGAGCGACGGGCGGCAACAAGGCAGTTCAACTGCAATGTTCCTCGTTCTCTTTTTGCAATTGCTTGTGTATCCTCCAAGGATAACTCCTCCATAGTGGATCATCCCTCAACTCAGATACATGCGGACGAAAAATAGTTAGTTCATCGTCATTTCCACAACTGATTATTTTGTAAATGTACATTTGGTCATAAACGGCGCTGGGGAAGTTTCACCCAACTCCTAAACTAGGACATTTTTGCTCAATATTTACCATTGGATTGGCATCAATTAAAACTTTCCAGCAGTAGCCGCAGTGACAACAGTAACAGCAGTATAGCAACAACAGCAGTTGCAGTAGCAGTTGTAGCAGCAGGGATTCTAGTACAGTAGCAACAATACTAGCAAAAGGCAGCAGAAACAGTTTCAGCTGTAACGGGAGCAGTTGTAACTATTAACAGTATCAGTAATAACCACACCAACAGTAGCAGTTGCTGCAGTTTCCAGCTGGACGGCCACCGCTCGTTAGATTGATCAGACCATATAACCTTTCGAATGGTAAGTCCATCAACAAGTCTTTGGAAGCAGGAAACATTCCTGGAACTGGAAGTCTGGCTTGAAAGGATATCTCAGAGGGGGAGTGTAGCCCCCTTTCTGGGGATAGACAACGCCTTTGTAGACTGATTAATGTCGTCCCAACAGTATCCACTAAGTCACGCTGCAAACGAGTTCCTTCATAACAACGTCACAAACAAAAAAGGAAACGTTCTTTTCTAATTTTATCAACGCAACAAAGCAGCTTTAAATAGCATCATTACTGAAGCCTACACCCGGCGGCGAATCGAATTAATGCGTGTTTGCAACCACTACATTTTTCTAGTATATTTCACACATTGTAATGTATTTGGAGGCATCGCGCAGAGGAAATAATATTACCAATATACCTACCAAACAAACCGGCTAGAAATGTGACGGGTTTGTCGAGAGGTGTTTGAACGCCTGATCGATTACCATCAGGAATACAATCCTCTTCTGCGAAAAGTCCACAGAAGCTGCGGGGTCACCTTTGAGCGGCCCTGACTGGCGTAGAAACGGGCGGGGTAGGGAGAAGAGGCCACAATCACGGGCAGCGGGGGGACGTTCGTAGACCAGAGGGCATGGTATCTTTGATTCAGACCAAGGTGGTATCGAAAGCCCGATTATCGTGTGGTGGGGGGTATAGTGGCATGGCATCTTTAATTCAGACCAAGGTGGTACCGAAAGCCCGATCATCATGTGGTGGGGGGTATAGCGGCATGGCATTTTTGATTCAGACCAAGGTGGCATCGACAGCCCGATCATCGCGTGGTGGGGGGTATAGCGGCATGGCATCTTTGATTCAGACCAAAGTGGTATCGAAAGCCCGACCATCGCGTGGTGGGGGGTAAAGCGGCATTGCATATTTGATTCAGACCAAGGTGGTACCGAAAGCCCGACCATCGCGTGGTGGGGGGCATAGCGGCATTGCATATTTGATTCAGACCAAAGTGGTATCGGAAGCCCGATCATCGCGTGGTGGGGGGTATAGCGGCATGGCATCTTTGATTCAGACCAAGGTGGCATCAAAAGCCCGATCATCGCGTGGTGGGGGGTATAGCGGCATTGCATATTTGATTCAGACCAAGGTGGTACCGAAAGCCCGATCATCGCGTGGTGTGGGATTCAGGCATACGTATATGCGGGCACAGGATTGTCAACAAATTTGAGGTGGAGACTATCATATCCGATAGGCTGCTTACTGCTATCATATACAACATGATACATAAATAGACTTTACTTCAAACCGTTTAAGAAATAGTGTTTATTTCATGCGGCAAAGAAATAATTGGGTTACTGTCAGCAATGTGATTTTGAGTTTTTCATTATAATCATAAACAAAAATACGGCTCATAAATCACAAGTCCACTCCGAGTTCCGTTAGTAATACGGCTCATAACTCACAAGTCCACACCGAGGTCCGTTAGTAATACGGCTCATAAATCACAAGTTCACTCCGAGGTCCGTTAGTAATACTGCTCATAACTCACAAGTCCACACCGAGGTCCGTTAGTAATACTGCTCATAACTCACAAGTCCACACCGAGGTCCGTTAGTAATACGGCTCATAAATCACAAGTTCACTCCGAGGTCCGTTAGTAATACTGCTCATAACTCACAAGTCCACACCGAGGTCCGTTAGTAATACTGCTCATAACTCACAAGTCCACACCGAGGTCCGTGCCGACTTGGTTAAAGATGGCCAGGTGCTTGGAGCAGTTCTGAAGCTCAGCCCACAAAGCGGTTAAGACGTCGTCCGATGCAACATAGACTTAAAGGAGTTGAAGAACACACATTCGCTAGTCGCCCTAACCTAGTCAGATACTTAGATCAACCTTCGACCGAAGATAAACCGGCCTCAATTTGTGGCCGGTGCCTATGATACTTAGCCAAACAAGTCCTGCACTGTGGTCTATCTCTGTTTACCAGCGACGATTATCATGAGTGCTGGGAGCAGCATTCAAGCCTTCAGCAAGACGCGGCGTTTAACTCAAAAGGTCAAGTATTTAATGAAGCAGTTTGCTTCTTACGAGCAGCCGTAATGAAGTTTGTTACCGCTACCTATAGCCCTGGACTGCTTTATGGGTCCATTGTTAATATTGAACAATTTAAGCCACAACAAACCTTTACATGTCCCCATTGAGTTCATTATTCGGCTAACATTGTTTTCGCAAATACCAAGAATGTCGTAAACTTAGTGATATAAGACGTGTGGGAAGGAGGGTAGAGTGGCAGGGGTGAGTGGGTGAGTGGGGCAACTGAGGGAAGAAACTCTTATTTGTATGAGCGAAACGTTTATTCGTTTAATGATTATTTCGTGCGCATGTGCTTACACAAGTAATGGACAGTCTATGATTAAGTTCTTGAAGGAAGCTCTTGATAAGAGACTAGCCGTTAACAACACAATAACTCGATCTCAGTACATTACTCGGCTCACAACTGCTATCAGTGTTAGAAAAGTTTGCAAGATTTGAGGAAATTTGCTGGGCCGCTACGGACAATGACACTGTTTCACCGTCCACATGACACTATTTCACCGTCCACATGACACTGTTTCACCGTCAACATGACACTGTTTACCGTCAACATGACACTGTTCACCGTCCACGTGACACTGTTTCATCGTCCACATGACACTTATTCCCGTCCACTTGGCACTGTTTTAACGTCCAAATGACACTGTTAAACCGTCCACATGGCACTTATTCCCGTCCACATGACACTGTTTGAACGTCCAAATGGCACTGTCAAACCGTCCACATGACGCTCTTTCACTGTCCACATGACTCTGTTTCATCGACCACATGACACTGTTTCACCGTCAACATGACGCTGTTTCACCGTCCACATGACTCTGTTTCACCGACCTCATGACACTGTTTCACCGTCCACATGACACTGTTTCACCGTCCACATGACGCTGTTTCACCGTCCACATGACACTGTTTCACCGTGAACATGACGCTGTTTCACCGTCCACACGACTCTGTTTCACCGTCCACATGACACTGTTTCACCGTCCACATGACACTGTTTCACCGTCCACAGTTACCTAACACTATCTATTTGACAGTAATGGTAACAGACTTCAGACCACACAACAATGGGTGCGCGGTTAATTAGCCTGAGGCCTAGTTTCTTGTTGTTAAAATAGGCACCACAAATCAAAAGCGTCTTCATATTTATGTACGTGAAAGAATGAACATAAGCCTTACCTCAATTTATTGCAAATTTCTGTTTTCACTAATAATTGGACAGCCTAACAACTTGGTCTATACAGCTGATGAGCATACTTATCCTTCGTGAGGGCCAGCTCTCATATTGCTTCCATGTCCTTCCCTCCCGCATCAGACAGCTGATCAGCTGCTCCACATGCCACCAGGGACGTGTTACAGAGTTGTACTAACCCAACCATTGTCATGAGCGCTTCCTACCTCATTGCAATATACGATTCACAAATTAATAAGATATTGGAATTCATTACGGAACCAAAAGCCGTTATATAGTATTAGGACAAATATTGTTACAACGTCTATTGTGCCTGAGCTTCTGAAGCGTCTCTGGGTATTTGAAATATCTTGAGTCTTGAGGCCATACGGCCATAGGGCCTTAAATCGGTTTTGATCCCATCGATGTCTCTCAAATTTGGATTCAAACCGTACTGAAATTAGATGGTTGCAATATTCCTTTTGCCGATAGAAACATTGAGATATTCAATCTGAATCCAAATGTTCGTTCTTTCATTCATTTGCCCCTAACCGCATGATATGATAACTCAATGAAATTGAAGGGAAAATGCATCTCTAAGTTTGACCTCCCTCCATGCCATTTTTTATGATCATATACTGCTTATTTGGTCTGTTTGCCAGGTCCCATGTGGTGGCAATGTTTGGATCACGACAATGCTCGAATCTGTCAAGCTGAACAGCGTGACATTCCGCAGCTGTTTAGGACGTTGCCGTAACACACATTGCCCTTCAAATGTCAATAGCACGAGCCCGCTTCCACCTTTCCCTCAACCCCAACCCATTAGGCTGATAATATGGAGGGGATGGGCAGTGCGGTGGCTTCGGAGTTACGAGTGGGGCTAACGCTGTGGGCCTGAAGCTTAGTAGACAAAGAAACGCGTGTGTTGTGAACTGAAGGGAGAAATTTAGTAAGTTTCAGCTGGCCACAGCCAAGCTAGAGACGGATGTAAGAGGTTCGTGAGCGTAGAGAAAGTGGTAAACTGAAGTGAGGAAACCCGGGTTGAATTTGATTGTTGAACATCGCAGATATGGGTACAAACAGGCGTGGAATATGACAATATTTGAATAAACGATATGAATTGTGCATGAATTACAAAAACATGATTTCAAGTAGGGAAATTTTGCCACGCGGGAGGGAAATGTTGTCCGTTTGCGTTCACGAAGGAAACTAGCGTGTTTGGTCTCTACCAGCAGGACCGAACACTTCAAAATCAAATATCTTGACATCCAGTTAAGACTTTTCATTACTGTGGTGTTGCCAAACGTCCAGTAGAATATAATCAAATCTGATGCCAAACTCTGTTTCGTACATTCGTTCATCCTTTTCCTTTTCCGTGTAATCAAATGAAGCCTGATGATAGGCACTTTATATTGAAGGTGAAAGAGCCGACTCGCGAGTAACATTTCTATGCTAAGTTGACCCACATTCAGCGTGCCTCCTTCATCAATTCAAATAATGTAGATGACCTGGATGTTGTATTTGCAATGTTTATCTCAGCCCACCCACATTTGAGTTTACAATCGAGGTGGCAGGTGAACATGATAACAATAACAGAGTGCACACAGCAGCATTGCTTACAAGTCGGTCTGCTGCTGACGCAAGCACACTACGCCATACCAGCTTCGATGCATCTTGTTATCGCCTTCTTCTTTCTTGGATAAGCAGGTGAAAACGAGAGTGTTTTCTCCACGGCCGCGCTCCTGTCTGCCTGCATGGTCACAACGATCCAGTGGAATCACGTCACGGGCGCTCTCAGAAACTGTGTCAGGACAGGGAGATATAAATAACACCTGGTGCACAATCCACACAACATCTCGTCATCTCTGAGGCCTCTTAAGTTGATCTCCAGGCAACATTTGTACTAACGAGCCTGTGCAGGTCAAAGGCTCCCATGCTTTAAATAATCAAATTACTGAAAAAACAATACAACTTGTTCATACCCAGAAAGACGATGAATGAAGGATTACAAACAATATTTGAGTATTCAACAGGATTGGAGGATGACCACTGTGACAATGAAGAGATTACCCATGATTGTGAAGCCTGGCTACCGATTATTGATACAATATCATTGGTACATCCTTCCAGTCTGTGATGTGCATCAGTACGTTGGTTTACGAGAGGAGCAACGTCAATTGCAATTAGCAAATTGCATCCCAACGGCTTAACATAATAAGTTGAAATGTTGTATGTACACGGTGACAGAATGCAACGTTGTGTTAAGGCAACTATCGGCACTTGACTTATTTCGATTTATGTTATTGGTTTACTGTGAGGGTACATCTACTCGTAGAGGCAAAGAATCCATGAAGGTACAGATGCTCGCAACATTTGGAAAGATTGTGCATCTCGAGCGCACCTACAGCCATGCACGTCTGCATAACGGAAATTCAGTGCAAATGGTTCCTCTACATAAGCGACTCATTATCATCACTGCAACTTCAGGTCGCCTGAGTCCGCTCTATGTATGCAATGGCATGCGTCATAGCGCAGCCGTATACATAATGCATCTGTGCCAAGTGTCGCTTTTAAATGCTCGACACGCTATGAGACATGGAATGGTAAGGTTAACTTTCATTCAATGAAGCCATTGTTACTGCACAACAATACGATCGCTTTAGAGAGGCGATACTAGGCCACCCGCACTATGCAAGGATATAGTGCTGAAAGATCTCCGGAGACAAGAAGCTCCAAGCTAATTAGCCAGCTTTGAGGCTGAAAAGTACCGTGTCCAGAAAGTTTACACAATCCTTCTCTTATTCATGTTGATAAAAATGTTTTAATTGGCAGTTTAA
>SDVV010024213.1:365-12622 GCA_016164225.1 Gammarus roeselii
AGAAAAGGAGAGATAGTAAAGGGTGAAGAAGAGGGGAGTCTGAAGGGAAATAAGGGTGTTCACCCCCCCGGTTGGGCCGTGACTCCGTGCGGCCCGTGAACCTAACAGATGCCTAGGGGGGGCAGTCGTTGTCATACCATGGGACATATTCCACGATACTCAAAACATATTGTTCTAAGGTTATATTATTAGCAATTTAGACAAATCCGAATATGCTGCACAGCTGGCAGCGCAACAATTGTTTTTGGACAGTATAATTGGATTCCAAATCTACAGTTATTCTGCAACTCTGCAACAATTAAAATAGAAAAGTAATGATAGGGTTTTCCATGCATAGTTATAAAATGTCTCGCCTCCGAGTCGTAACCTTCTCTGAGGTTATGCGTGAGGTCATGCTTGATATCATTGGCGAACTCCTGCTGGTACTCGGGGTACAGCTTCAGGACTTCGATCACCCCTAAGATGTTGACGCTCTTGAGGTCGCAGTAAGTGAGCGCCTTGACGTCGCAGGCGCTTTTGACGATCGTCTCGCTGCCGGTCTCCAGATGCATGTCGATGTCGCTCCCAACCAGGTCTCCCTTACCTGGTCGGGAAGGGAGGAAAACATTAAACCAGGTCTCCCTTACCTGGTCGGGAAGGGAGGAACACATTAAACCAGGTCTTCCTTACCTGGTCGGGAAGGGAGGAAAACATTGAACCAGGTCTCATTTACCTGGTCGGAAGGAAGGAAAACATTAAACCAGGTCTCCCTTACCTGGTCGGGAAGGGAGGAAAACATTAAACCAGGTCTCCCTTACCTGGTCGGAAGGGAGGAAAACATTAAACCAGGTCTCCCTTACATGGTCGAGAAGGGAGGAAAACATTAATATTTTCACCCTGAGCATCCCTTACACGAGCATCAGAGCATAGTGATACATATTTCCTCAATCCTTTACCTGAGCATCAGAACATAGTGATACATATTTGCTCAATCCTTTACCTGAGCATTAGAGCACAGTGATACATATTTGATCAATCCTTTACACGAGCATCAGAGCATAGTGATACATATTTGCTCTGTCCTTTACCTGAGCATCAGAGCATAGTGATACATATTTGCTCAACATGGATAACCACGAATGTCTCGATGATCGCTTGAACTTAGCGGTGTTAGAGGTAATTACATTCACCGAAGCCAGCCTTCACCATCTCTTATATCACCACCTCATAGTAGCAGTTACCAAGTTAGTAACAAACTTTAAAGAGAGTCTCTACCACTTTGTCAATGAACAGTCTAAGTGGCAGTTGCAAGTATAGTAACACACACCAAAGATTGCCTCAACGATTTCGTCTACGATCACCTCACAGTTGAACAAGCACTCGCCAAAAGTAGGGACGACCATCTAGTCCATGACCACCTTTACGAAGCAATTGCCGAAGTAGCAAAACTCACCTTAGATAGTGACGACCATTTTGCCCGTGACCACTTTCATGAAGTCATTGCAGGGGTACGAACACTCACCAAGAATAGCTACGACCATTTCGTCAATGACCACTTCCATGGAGCCATTGCATAGATAGTATATGGACTGCACGGCGTCTCCTTTGTGTACAAGATACTCTCCGGGAGCACAGAAATTGTTCCTTATGTGCAAGCTGAAGAGCTTTAAACAGCCCTGCGCAGCGTTATCAAAGATGGGCAGGGACAGGATCTCGCGGTGGATGTGCATGGAGATGTCCCCTCGCAGCTCCTCAGGGAACTCCTTCAGGGTCTGACAAGGACAATATATTAGATTGGTAAATGTTGCAATCGCAGTAGATTTAATGTCCATAGAGCACCGAACAAGTCGTCAGTTATGCAAAACATGACAACGTCGATCTCGGAGTGCGCTCTAGCATGTTATATGTTGAACAGGCGAGTAATTATCTTGAGGCAGTTCAGCTTGAATACTTAATTTAAATTATATGTCTAAAATGTCTTGTATAATATGAACCAAACTAAATGATTTTAGATTCCATTAAAATGTTTTAAAAGTTTAATTTAAAATGCAAACAATTTTGGCTAAGACAATAAGAAGATGGAGACTATAGTCAGGAGGTATGGCATACCAGGCCCGAATGTTGTAGACTTTCACCTATTGGGAGGAGGGATGACATACAGAACCCGAATGTTGCAGACTTTCACGTATAGGGAGGAGGGATGACATACAAAACCCGAATGTTGCAGACTTTCACGTATAGGGAGGAGGTATGGCATACCGGGCCTGAATGTTGTAGACTTCCAACCGTATGATCAACCTTTATGCTTTGCACAGCACTATTACTTGCAAACTAAAATGATAAATCTCCGTATCACTCAGTATATACCCTTCAAACACATCATGCAGATGTCTCTCTCATAGCGCACCTCGTGTATGTCAATGCCCTGGTTGAGGCTCCACATGGTCTGGAAGTAGTCCTGCATTCGTTGCTTGAGCTCCTTGGGGATCTGGTTAAGGGTGAGGAAGTCCTTCAGGTCTCGCCACTTGGTCTGGTACAGAGACTTCCTAGAGTACATCCTCTGGATGATAGACGTCACGTTACCAAACACTGTGGCGTGCATCAGCGCTGTGGGGCACAAAAAATAACACTATGGCGTGCATCAGCACCGTGGGGCACAAACAGAACACTGGTGTGCATCATCGTTGTGAGGTACAACAAAAGAACACTTTCGTGCATCAGCGCTGTGGGGCACATGAAAGACATTGTGACGTTCATTAGCATTGCGGGGCACAAACCACAACACTGTCGTGCATCCGCGCTGTGAGGCATGAAAAACAGTGTCG
The DNA here is from genome assembly GCA_016164225.1 of Gammarus roeselii. Lineage (NCBI taxonomy): Eukaryota > Metazoa > Arthropoda > Malacostraca > Amphipoda > Gammaridae > Gammarus > Gammarus roeselii. The sequence continues at coordinate 3,170 of SDVV010024213.1, forward strand.
TGCATCAGCGCCGTGGGGCAGAAGAAAACACTGTGGCGTGCATCAGCGCTGTGGAGCACAAGAAGAACACTGTGCCGTGCATTAGCGATGTGGGGCACAAAAAGACACTGACGTGCATCACCACAGTAGAGCACAAAAAAGAACGCTGTGGCACGCATCAGCGCTGTGCGGCACAAAAAATAACACTGTGGAACTAGTATCCGTGTTGCGCATAATATTACGATGTAATCTAATTTGAAAATATCCCTAAAAACAGTGTTCCGATGAATGAAATTTTGATGTCATTCCCAAAGGTGAAGCAACTCATTAATGGCAGCTGTTTCCAAAGCCCTCTTCCACAACTGTCACCGCAATTGTTTCGAGACCAGTGGGGGATTGATGAATCCCATCGTCGAAGGGCGACTAGGAGGGGAAGTGACAATAAAAATAACAACAACGATCGAACTGGCTCTTTGCGCCGAGTGTGGAAAGACTGGGGAGCAATTTGAACCGTCGCAAAAAAATAAAATAAATTGTGTCAAAGATCTAGTAAACGCAAGTTCACACAAACACATGAATGATAAATGGGTAACCTCAGCCCAAACTCCAACTCCACATATCCCGCTAATCCCTCTCATAAATCAACCCCTCCCCATCCATTCCTTCCTCTAGCTCCCACTTTCGCTACCATTCCTTAACCTCAGCCCAAACTTTAACTCTACATACCCCACCAATCCCTCCCATATATTACCCCCCTCCACCCATTCATTTCTCTAGCTCCCACCTTTGCTACCATTCTCTAACCTCAGTCTCAACTCAAACTCTACCTATCCCACCAATCCCTCCCACATTTTACCCCCCTCCACCCATTTCTACTTCTAGCTCCCACTTTCGCTACCATTCCCTAACCTCAGCCCAAATTCCAACTCTACCTACCCCTCCAATCCTTCCCATATATTTCCCCTCCACCTATTCCTTCCTCTAGCTCGGTTCAGCCATCCTCAGCCAGGCCTCCCTTCAACCACAGATCAAAATTTATTTTCCTGGTTTTATTCGGTCTCCCATGCTCAAATTCACCCTCATTAACAAAAAACAGAACCGGAACCAAGGACATTCCAAACATACCTACAATGCTACTCGAGAATTAGCAACCAGATTCTTAGATAACTTCAGTAAGATTGTTACTGAAGAGCATATTAAAAATCTAAATGAGGGTGGCGTAGCTGAAACAAAAAACAATAAACCGAGCGAACGAATGCCAATGCACGTGACTGAAAACTTGCAACAATATCCCCGGAACACCAACATCGACATTATTCTAAATTATTCAAGATTAAAGAGACAATCAGTCATAGCAGACGGACATTGTATGATACACGCTGTTACAGGACCTTTATTAAAACAAACAGGACTTAACGATGAAAACATCTTAAAATGGATAAAAAAGAGAAACAATGGAGGAAGCTTTCAATTACATAAAAGATTACGAAGCCTTCGCCGAGTATAAAAAAGATGATAGGTTCCTTTCCGAGATAGAAAAGTATTTTGAAAACAAAGTGTACAATCGCAGTTTTGGCGATCTAGTCTCTGCAATTCTCAGTAACGCACTCAAATAAAAATCACAATCTTACATGAATCAAACCCAGACAACGTAATAAAAACTGTTAATAATCCAACTAACCTTAAGGGTGATGAAGCTGCTCAATACTTTATATTTGTAGCCAAGAAAGAGGACCACCATAGTGGTCCTGCGCCAACCCACCCTCTGAAGCCGCAATTCGAACAACAAAATATTACAGCGAAGCGAAATGAGCATGTGGAAACAAATGTGCAGTGTTCCAATAAGTATTCTCCTTGCAATGCGACAGTGATACATCCATATTCGACGAAGAGTTGTCTCTGCAACCATCCCAAAGTGACACCAACTGCCCCGTAAGTGAAAAAAAATACGAGAGGCACAAGCGTTTCAAGCTGGGAGCAGCAACCAACCCTAACCAACCATGTTTATAAATACCCATCAGATCCTAAATAATATCTTTATTAAACATATAAGCGTGAGAATCTTATGAACAAAGATGGATCGCATAAAAAAATATGGTGAAGGAGGACTCAATTGACAATCTATGCCTGACTGAACCATGGTTGGAATCTGACATTAACAATACTTTCATCGAGATTGACGGCTTCAATGTGTATAGCAAAGATAGAGAAAGGAAAGGAGATGGAACCGTGATTTATGTGCGAGAAGAATATACCTCTTCTCAAGTAATGCTTGATGACAACAATGAAGTTGATGACTTTTGGGTGAATATCCAGGTCCAAAAAAAACAGATCGCTTATAGTTGGTTCTCTTTACAGACCACCCAAAGCAAGTGCACAATCTTTGCAATACATCGGAGAAAAACTTCGAGAAGCCATCAGTTTAGGAAAGACGCTGTGCATTTTGGGAGATTTCAATGATCAATTGAATTAGAAACCCAACAATATGAAGCCAATTTTAGACAGACTCGAACTGCATCAGCTCATAAAAAGTGCAACAAGAAAAACTCCTGAATCCCAAACTGTACTAGATCTGCTCATTAGCAACAATCCGTCTTCCATTGTTACCACAGATGTGGAGTCCAATTCCTTCTCTGACCATCATGAAATAAACTGCACTATAAACATCAATAAAGAAAAGAAATAAGTATACAAAACAACCCGTCGTACCAAAAAAAATTACACCGCGGATAATTTCAGAGCACAACTAGTGTCAAACGTCGAGATGATAAAACCGATACATTGTACAGATAACGTCGCAGAGCAAGCCCAAATACTCACAGACTATCTTCTCACATGTCTGAACGCTGTGGCGCAAACGGAAACTAAAACAATGAAAAGCATGCCTGTTGAATGGATTACAGAAAAACTGCGAAATGAAAGTGCACGTAAGAATATCTCAAACGCAGACCAAAACGAAGCATCACTTAGTTAGAATTATTTCGAATTTGAAAAAGAAGAGTCAAACGGGGAGTCAGAATGGCTTAAAATTAGATACCATCGTGAAAAACTAGAACAGGGCAGAAACAATAAAAAAGTAACATGGAATGTACTGAAAAGAATTGTTCACAACAAAATAAAGATCACCTCGCCTTCTTTTCCGAATCCTCAGGCAACTTCGGAGAAGTTCACCAACTACTTTGCTGGAGTTGGGAAGCAGGTTTTTGAAAAGGTAACACAGGAAGCTTATCAAGGATTACAGAGCGACGCAACAGATACACGGAGTCTAAAAGCTTTTGATGGAGACAGTGACCAAGCAGCAAACGTCAAATGGAAACTTGAGCAAGTATCACAATAAGAAGTGAAACGAGCTGTATTTGCCTTGAAGAACACAACTTCCACGTGAATAGATGGTTTAGCCCTTCAATTTCTTAAAGACAGCCTAATAGTTACCTTGCCATATATCAGCGCAGTTATTAACACCTCTATAGCAAGTAAAACTTTTCCGGAGATCTTGAAGCATGCAATCATCAAAGCAATTCATTAATCTGGGGACAAGAATGAATCATTCAACTTAGGACAAATCAATCTTCTGCCTGTCTTATCCAAAATTCTAAAACAGGTAATATCAATCCAATTTATTGATTACCTGGAATCGAACAAGCTGTTCAATGACTGTCAGTATTAATATTATTTTTATTATGTAATCATTTATTTCCATCGTCTGGCAATGGGTTTTAAGATTTTAGAAAATTATTTAATTCTTTAACATAAGACATGAAACTTCATTATCAACTACGCTATTTGAATAGCATGCTTATCGGCGAAAATTGTCAACTGAAGACGCACTTATGAGCATCACTGAAGATCTGTACAAAAACTTTGATGACGGGCAGATATCTCTGCTGGTATTGCTAGACTTATCGAAGGCATTCGACAGTGTAAGCCAAAAAATTCTTTTCGGACAGCTTCGTAACATAGGAATAGACCCTACTTGGTTCGAAAATTATCTGATGAATCGGCAACAATAAGTTAAACTTGATTACGCAACCATGTCAAATCCGACCACAGTTGAGTTTGGGGTCCCTCAAGGTTCGATACTTGGCCCTTTGCTGTTCCTGGTTTTTGTAAATGACATCGACTGCAAATTATCATAAAATCAAGCAAAAATGGTAATGTACGCTGATGTTGTTCAAATATTGCTTCCCCAAAAACCGTCTGATCTGAATGCGCTGAAGGACGACGCTAAGACAGCCGTAAATAATCTTAAATCTTGGTATGATAAAAATGGACTCAAGCTCCACTCGGGAAAAACAAAAGGCATCTTGTTCGTCTCGAATTCGAAAAGAAAAGCAGTTTCAATGGATTTCTCTATCGGGATAGGCAAATCTGACATACCTGCTGAAGACAAAGTTATAAGTCTGGGAGTATGGTTTGATCCCTATCTTTCCTTTAAACACCACGTAATTCTTCTGTGTTCCAAGTTGAAGGGAACACTTTTGTTCCTTACTCCACAAAAAATTAATTTGATTTCAAATCGATATTACAGATTGTCCACGCTTTAGTATTTCTCACCCCAACTACTGTCTTTCAATTTTGGGAAATGCACCAAAACTCAAAGAGAGAAAGTGCAACGTTGTATAGACTTTGCGGCAAGAATAACATGCGATGGTAACCAAAGAAAACGAGACCACGTAAGTCCTCTTCTCCTCGAAAAATTGCAGTGGCTCAATATCGACAACAAACTGGCACTCTATGAGTCGATCAGAATTCATAAAGATCTTGTAGAAAAACATTCACCCGACAGCCAAAGGCACATATATTTTCGAGGTGAAAAGAAAAATCGGTTCTCAAGAAATAATGATACTTTGCACGTTAAACACAGGAAAACAGAAACCGCCTGTAGAGCTTTTTCGATCACTGGACCAAAAACCTGGAACAACCTCCCAACGAGCCTCAAGAATCTTGAATCGAACACGTCCTTCAAGGAAAGGCCTAATGAACATCTACTGTTCGATCAATTTAAAACCGTAACTTCGCCAACAGATACAAGATAAATACATACTACCAATAACTAGAAAATGCATTCTGTTCATGAACATGTTCGCAAATACCACCACCATAACATTAAAACTGAGCCACCATCTGATTGTCAATCATTTAATTATTTCCTAGGGGTCATGAAGTGTGTATATTGTATATTCAGTTCTAGGTATGGATTTTTTGTACAACTTTTCATGTATAACCTACGTCACCTATACACGCCTTCATTATTCATACAATGTTTTAGACCCATCTTCACAATATGTTAGCGCATTTTTGATTTCCCAACCCCATTTTGTATTCATATTTTCTGTATAATTCATGTCATCCATCCACACCTTTCCTATCGTACAATAATGTAGACTTCTCATTACAATATGTCAGCAAATTTCGATGTCCCAACCCCATGTTCTCGGGACTCTAACTCCGGGCATGCGTGATTTCCCACACCATGTACTTGCGATTTCCCTCCCCAAGTATTTTGTTATTAATCCACCCCATGTATTTGTTATTTTTCAACCCCGCATGTCAGTGGTTTTCCCAACGCTATGTAGTCGTGATTATTTTGTCAAAATAGACATTTTCTGTGTGTTCACTGATGATGTAATCCTAACCGGCGGCACCTCGAGGTGAGCTGCAACGAATTGAAATTGAACTCTTGCTTTCGTTAATTCAAATAACGTAGTTCAGAATTAAGTTTCATACCTTATGTTCAGGAATTTTATACTTTTTTTTAATCAAAAACCCATTGCCAGACGATGCAAATAAATGAATTTATAATAATAATAATAATATACACAGGCATTTTTGTAACTAAAATACATACTCGAGTCATAAACATAGGCGTTGCTGTAACTATAATATAGACGTGAGTCATAAACACAGGCGTTTCTGTAACTATAATACAGACGTGAGTCATAAATACAGGCGTTTCTGTAACTATAATACAGACGGGAGTCATAAACACAAGCGTTTCTGTAAATATAATACAGACGGGAGTCATAAACTCAGGCGTTTATGCAACTATAATACAGATAAGAGTCATAAACAAAGGCGTTTTGTAACTCAAATATAGACGTGAGTCATAAACACAGGCGTTTCTGTAACTATAATACAGACGTGAATCATAAACACAGGCGTTTCTGTTACTATAATACAGACGTGAGTCATAAACACAGGCATTTCTGTATCTACAATACAGACGGGAGTCATAAACACAGGCGTTTCTGTACCTATAATACAGACGTGAGTCATAAGCACAGGCGCTTCTGTAACTATAATACAGACGTGTGTCATAAACACAGGCGTTTCTGTAACTATAATACAGACGTGAGTCATAAGCACAGGCGTTTCTGTAACTATAATACAGACGTGTGTCATAAACACAGGCGTCTCTGTAACTATAATACATACGTGAGTTATAAACACATGCGTTTCTGTAACTATAATACAGACGTGAGTCATAAACACAGGCGTTTCTGTAACTATAATACATACGTGAGTCATAAACACAGGCGTTTCTGTAACTTTAATACAGACGTGAGTCATAAGAACAGGCGTTGCTGTAACTATAATACAGACGTGTGTCATAAACGCAGGCGTTTCTGTAACTATAATACACACGTGAATTATAAACACAGGCGTTTCTGTAACTATAATACAGACGTGAGTCATAAACACAGGCGCTTCTGTAACTATAATACAGACGTGAGTCATAAAACCAGGCGTTTCTGTAATTATAATATAGACGTAAGTCATAAACACAGGCGTTTCTGTAACTATAATACATACGGGAGTCAAGAGAAGGAGTCGTGCCACTGTGACCGATACCGTGAGAATGACAACAGAGGGCGGGAACAATGGAGTCAGGGGAAAGATGAATAGTAGAGGTGGGGAGGGGAGCACCGTACAGACAGACAGTAGTCACTGAACTAGTCAACACGATAAGCTGCTAGATGGCTATCAGTTACAATGCAAATAAGAAGAATATGAAATGAAAAAGATGAAATCAATGAAATGATACGAAAACTAACTCATTGAATACTTGCTATTAGGAACGAAACCGAATAAAATATCCACGAATAGAAATATTGGGAGGGAAATTAAGAATGGAAATTATAAATTTTGTTGAAGCTGGACTGTCAAAATTCTTTCTTATGAAGAAGATTGTAAAAATATTCAATAATTTCGAATAGAAAGCTATAAAATGATTGAAATTCTATGAAAATTCGAGAAGCGAGACGAGACTGGTGGAGTGAGAGAGACTGGATTCTATATATTCGATGAGAACATACCAATAATTTCGTTAGGAGACTTATGTAAGTGGACAGTGAATTCAACATTGGAAAAACTTCAGTGCTCGGCATGATTCGAACCCCGCGTCGCAGGACTACGAGTTCAGTACTCTAGTCACTATGCCATCCAGCACGGCAAAAGATATGATTCAAGCTTTCGTGGATATTGTACTGTTTATGGTCGACTACCAATTCCTCTGTTCATCACTGTTATAGAATTGGTAGTCGACCCTAAACAGTACAATACCCACGAAAGTTTGAATCACAACTTTTGTTGTGCTGGATGACATTGTGGCTAGGGTAGTGGACTCGTATTCCTGCGACTCGGGGTTCGAATCTTGATGAGGACGGAAGTTTGTCCAGTGATGAATTCACTGTTCAGTTCTATATATATAACCAGGATTTTCAGTATTAAATACCACAAGTTTAATATTTACACCATATTATAAATGGAAATGATCGATATAAGTCAAAGCTGGGTGGTCAGAATCAACAAATTGAACGCTGTACATGAATCAGAGTCAACAAATATAGCACCGAATGTGAAATATATGTGGTATCATTCAACAGTTGCCGTGAACGTGCAATAAATCCTATTACAGCTGTATTAAAACTATTCGTATGTCCTGCAGTGATTGTGAAATTATCCTTGTTAGTAACAACCTCTCACCTTTCTGAACCGATACAACACCTACCCATTTTCAAATGTGATTAGCCTACCAAGACGTACACCTCTACACATTTGTAATCATATAACGAAAACAGATGTAATCCTACTACAATAGCATTCTTATACAAATACTCAGCTGTGGATATGCATTTTATCTTAGGCTATTCTAAAACAACAGCAACATACAAAATTAACACCTCATAACTTACCAATAATTTTGACGCCCCACAACAAATGAACAAAATGCATTCCAGGAAAAACTAGTATTCCATTAACTATAAAATCCATTCAACCTTATACCAACACCCACGCTTGCATTACTTAGCACGACAATCGAGATCTCCTTTCCATAGGAATAAAAATAGGAATGTACATAATTAATTCCAACAAAAAGCCACTCTTCTGTGGCTACACTAGCCATCGTCAATTATCGTGGCAAGACCTAAACCGATGTACAGTAGCGAAAGAAAATTTGTTATGGTTAGTCCACAATCAAAAAGAACATCTAAACCTTTTCCCACGTGGAATTTAACCTAATATGGACATTTCTTACGGTATTATATCTGTAAATCCTTCTTAATGGATAATACCAATTCAATTTCCAATGAGTTCAAGTATGGAACGAAAATTTATCATTGAAGATTACACTTAATCTTTAATCATAAACGATTTTTTGTTCGCTATTGTACATTGCTAAGGATGACAGCAGATATAGTAAATTATTTCTATAATACTGATAACAAAACCAATAATAATACCAGTTCTCATAGTAATTTATTTTCTTTGCAATAAATAAAACGAGTTATTCTATATATTAACAGCCTAAAGTTTATGGGCAAATCCTAATAAATAATATAATAACAAAAATAATGCAAGAATAATTCTGATAATGATCATTCAAATTTTATACCAACTCCTAAAACGTAGCAACTTTCCAAATGAACGAAGAGTTGAATTATTTATATTCTACCTAAATTATTCCTAAGTATTAACTTTCAAAGAATGTCGAATTACTTTCATGAGAGCTTTATTACCCAACAATGATAACTATTCAATCTAATCCTAGACCGCTATCATATAGCACCTAAGCGTGCATTTCCAATGCTCGTTTTCAAACCTATACAATACACACACAATACCTATACAATACAATACTCTTCGATCACCAACACATCCGAGGAGGGGACGACACCAGCCATCCCCGAGTCACACCATCATCGTGCTCATGCCTCTAGAGGTCCTGCCGAGAATCAATCCCTATCTTTCTTCCCTAAAGGTATCTCGTATCACTGAGCACAACAGTTGATCGTACCACTGAGCACAACAATTGATAGGCTCGGCTGTCTCGTATCACTGAGCACAACAGTTGATAGGCTCGGCTGTCTCGTATCACTGAGCACAACAGTTGATAGGCTCGGCCGTCTCGTATCACTGAGCACAACAGTTGATAGGCTCGGCCGTCTCGTATCACTGAGCACAACAGTTGAT
>SDVV010024214.1:0-12622 GCA_016164225.1 Gammarus roeselii
TCTGTGTAAGGGTTTTACAGCGCTGGGAGGGGGAGCAGAGGTTCCAGGATTCAGAGGGGCTTCTATAGGGTCCCACAGTTTCTCAAAAGGCTCCCAAAGGGTCTCAAGGGAGTCCCAAAGGGCCCCAGAAAGATCCAAGTGGACCACCCCAAATCCACCCGGTCTCCCAAGTCCCCCGGGCTCCCGAAACCCCGGGTCCTCGAGTCCCGCGGATCCCACGAGTACCTCCTCTCCCTGGGTCACCTTCTCTCAACCAACCTCGTTACATATAATAATAATGATAACAAATTTAAAATTCATCACCATGAAAAAAGGGCAGAGAAAAATAATAGAGCCCAAGCAAGAAGAAATAATAAAATACTAAAATAAAGTGTTAATGTTCTATAAAATGAATAAGCATCCATCCACCCCAATTCTGGGTGGGAGGACTGCATCGAGGCTCTCGTCGCCCGCCCCGTGGTCATTCTTTAATAGGAGAATTACTCTTTCTATTTTATCTTGAGACAGCCTTTGTATCTAGGGGGGTGGCCGTTTACTTAGCAGTAAAGGCAGTGGGATTCTTTGGATGAGCAAGAATGGGCATCGTCACGTCTGCCATGGTGGTCTTGAGAACAGTGTGAGCGTTTTTGCTAACCATTACTATCTCTGCTCGTGTGTCTGTACTTCTGACTTTTATAATATCGCATCGGACGTCTGTCGAAGTGTGTAACCCTGGTTTTGTCGTCAGAAAAAGGTATGTCTATGTAGTTCGGTGATGTAGGGCAGTTGAATTTCAGCAGGAGGGCCGTGGTACTGTTCCTTTTTGGAGTGATCTTTGGGGCGATTTTTGCTTCAACCACATAGTCCTCGTATAGAACAAGTCTGGTGATGCACTCAACAGCTTGCTCATTCGTGAAATTCTCAGTGCAGATCAAACCTGAACTCAGAGAGATGTTAAAGTGTGGTGTGATCGTGCATAACTTTTGGCATATTCTGGTCTTGGACACTTTAGTGTCTCATAGAAGTTTTGTATCTACTTTAACGGTGAAAGTTTCGTTGCCGCTGGTGGCGATGCTTAGGACTGGACAGCCAGTAATGGAGCAAAGTTCTTCTCGTAGAGTGTATGGATAAATATCCGGTCTGTCCTTGGCATCGAATGTGATTTTAAAATGTTCGGGAAAGTTGAGACCGTTGTTGAACAGGTTGTGTTCATTAAATGGCAAGATCTGCTTCTTCGTTGCAACCCTCGGAACTTGGTTGGGGTGTTTACGGAGTGCGTTGAGGTTTTCATCAATGTGGATGTAGAGGGCATTCGTAAATTGCGCGTTCCTTGGTTTGTCGGTTCTTCACGAGTTCGTGGATTCGAAGAGATACGGCTTTGATATGATATTTGAGTCTCGTTAGACGGTCGTCGATTATGCTGGATTCTGCAGTGGAGTCTTCAGTTTCCTGCACGGAAAGGCCGGTCGCTTGGTTAAGTAAATTCTCTATTTCGCGAATACTTTTGGTCAACTTCGTGATGCGGTCATTGGTCCGGCCGTCTTCGGCTGAGGTGGCGCTGTTCGTTTTGGAGAGGCTGACGTTCTTTGATGTTGGGATCCTAGTCTTCGTCACTCCGGAGGGGATGCTGGCCCTTCGTGAATGGGGGTTTGTTCTTTCCCATCAGACTCCTGGTTCATGCCAAGAGCCAGTGGCTCACTCATGATGGCCTCATGACCAGCATTAGCGATTTGAATTTGAAATTTACACGACCACAATTTAGGCAAACAAACGTGCAGTTTAAGGTCCCAGCACAAATAAGGGGCCAGCTTGTGCTATCTAGAGGATTTCCAGTCAATAATTGGCATGGGGACAGAAAGAGATTTCACTCCTTTTTGCGTCACAGCCAATTTCACCTCATCGTTTCATCATTCGCAGCCCTTCCTCCTACACCTGACCATACGGCGCACACCACACATTTTTCGCACATCTCAACAACGCATTTCTGTAAGTCTTTAATTTTTTCTCAATATTACCAAGACCTTGCCCTCTCACACTGTAATATTCGTCTCTCTATGTCTGCTGGAACTCCTCAGCTCGTCTTGCCACACTCAGTTCACTTACTCTCTTTATCCTCCCACTCTTTGGTTCCCTTTTCACCTCTGTTCCACTCTTAATCTTCCTTCCACCAGTAGATGGTCAGACATTTCTCCACCCACTCCACCAGCCTCCTCGAATTCAGCACTCTCATCACCACTGCACCATGGGATATCCTTACCCATGTGTATGAGTGGATATCTCACTTCTAGAACAAGCCGTTTCCATCCACCAGCTCCTGCTTCATGCACAAACCTTTCAAGTTTACTCTACTGTCCTACTACCGGGAACGCCATACCTCCCAACCACGTTCTCCACTACCATATTTCCAACTCTGACATTTAGGTCACCCAGTACAACCGCGTTCTATTGATCTCCAAAACTCTCATACACTCAGTCGGGTTTGTTCAAATTTGCTCTAGCTCCTCCTCACTCCTCTCGCAACCAGGTCAGTAAGCACTCACTTTCTAATAATATCATGTTTTCGTCATAACATTCATCACAATTATAGAACATCTGCTTCACAAGCAAAAATAGCTTTGCCATTGAGACAATCAGAGGACGCCACTGAGACAATCAGACAACAAAGTCCATGATTGCAGCAAAACGTGTCTCATCAGAGTGCGAGTTGCTTATATTCGAGAGCAAGTCAGTACTTAGAGGTCCAAATTAGGGCAGCTAATATCGATGGGCGACGAAGAAATAAAAGAAGAACATTACCCCCGAGTATAGAAACTCTGCAAACAAGGGTTACCAGCCAGGACAGCCTCGCAAAAGGCCACCGAATGATGAACAACCTGTGAGCTCTTCCAAATTGAAGCTACCAGAAATGTTATTCAAAGGTTAGCACAGAAGGCAGAAGAACATTGATATGGCACCAAGTCATCTTCAACGCAAATGACGATGGAAATAGTTTGTCAATCAACGAAAGCAAAATAAATATCAACAGGTGCAAAGGTGGCTCACCACCACAGGGTGATTTGGTGGACGTGGATAGAGGCCAGTCCCATCATTTACAAAGAGGGCAAATAATAGCATGAGTGTAATGAAGAATGCAACCGGTGAGCTTTATGAGATAATAACAACTAAATGCAATAAAGGACACACATGCACAAAACTTTTTTGAAAGTGTTCGGAGGACAGTTTTGCTCACCGGCCGAAAGTTGTTGTCCAAGTTAGTTCGACTATTTTTTTTTTTTGTAAAGCAGCGCGCATCAGACTGATAGCAATGAATGAGCATAGCGGTTTTCTCGAGCGTACAGCCAATCGCGACCAGCCATGTTTAATTTGGGGTAGATTTTTTTTGTAAAGCAGAGCGCATCAGACTGATAGCAATGAATGAGCATAGCGGTTTCCTCGGGCGTACAGCCAATCGCGACCAGCCATGATGTTTAATTTGGGGTAGATTTCTTTTGTAAAGCAGAGCGCATCAGACTGATAGCAATGAATGAGCATGGCGGTTTCCTCGGGCGTACAGCCAATCGCGACCAGTCATAATGTTTAATTTGAGGTTATGCAGCTTCGAACTCCCGACTTCGATTTCTCATGGTGGTCTGTTGCGAAAAGAGACCAAGCTGATGGCCGAGTGGGAAACGGAAAATTTGAAACTTTAGTAAGTTGCAAAGTATGGATCTTCAAGTAAAGTGTACTCAAGTGTAGCAGGATTGAAATTGAATTTCAGAATCTTCAAACGTTTTGAAACTTATTATTGCGTATTATTCAACTTATTTGTTTCCAGTGAATCGGTGTCACGTCAGCACATAAAACAACTTCAGTAATAAAAGAGGAAATTGATATCCCTTGCATCCAAAATCCAACAAAACTAATTGTTGTGCAACTGTTCACAGCTTGAGGTACCGTACTGCACACTTGCACCGCAGCCAATACCCAGCACGGGGGCTTTGAGTCCCGTTAAAAGGACCTGCACAGGATGCTGTCCGATTCATAGTCTATAAATGCTTGGTCAAACCAAAGGTTGGTCTGTACCATACTGTCGTATGGTGCCCTCCAACGTCAGCTAAGTCTGTCCAACTCTGATATGGTTCAATGATTCCCGAAGCTTTCGATTTTTATCAAATTTCAGTCTCATTCGTAACGTGGCATGTCTGAAAACAACGTAACGAGATCATCATGAACAAAGAACAGCTATGCTTCGTTGATCGTTAACAAGTTAGATTAAAGTGGCAAGAACTGTTAACGCACTGGAGATGGAGACTATGTCCCTCTGGCACCGAACGATAAATCTCCGGAACAAGCTAGCGTCACAATCCAGTGAAGGCTGCCAGTGACACACACAATCGATAGTTCAAGATCGACAAGTTGTCGAGACGGAGTCCAGAGCAAAACGCATTTTAACGCGTACACGGTAACGAATTCAGCCTGAAGACATTAGCTGTAATGAATGTAAGCATTTTGACAAGGAATTGTAGTCATCTAAATGTTACTGACAAATAATAGCATCCGGGTGAATAATACTAAATCAAATGTTTTGTTGAAATTTACCCGAACACAAAAAGGACGTGATATCATTACATGTAGAGCAACCAACGTGAAATGATCTGGAGATTAAGATCAACTAGAGAGGATAGACAATTTGAACCGAACAGTGAGTGATAGTGACAACTGACAGCTGGATTGGAAAGAGCCTAATGGAACATGAAAATCTATAATAGCATCCGGGTGAATAATACTAAATCAAATGTTTTGTTGAAATTTACCCGAACACAAAAAGGACGTGATATCATTACATGTAGAGCAACCAACGTGAAATGATCTGGAGATTAAGATCAACTAGAGAGGATAGACAATTTGAACCGAACAGTGAGTGATAGTGACAACTGACAGCTGGATTGGAAAGAGCCTAATGGAACATGAAAATCTATAATAGCATCCGGGTGAATAATACTAAATCAAATGTTTTGTTGAAATTTACCCGAACACAAAAAGGACGTGATATCATTACATGTAGAGCAACCAACGTGAAATGATCTGGAGATTAAGATCAACTAGAGAGGATAGACAATTTGAACCGAACAGTGAGTGATAGTGACAACTGACAGCTGGATTGGAAAGAGCCTAATGGAACATGTTCCAACAATAGAAAATCTATAAGCAAAGAGGAATGGTAGCACGTTGCACGAGTTATTTGTGCTCTGCGGGCGCGCTACTACATGGCTGTCTCCTGCAGGCATGTCTGTTCTATCGTGCAGTCAATAGGATTACTTCTCTTCCAACAAGAAATCTTTTCAAGTTGCTACATGTGTCTTTGGGCCGAGAATTTGCTGAAGGAATTTGTAACAATTCGTGAAAGGTTTGTACTTACATAAAAATCGCCAAACTTTACCATGTACTTATCAGTAATCACGATACAGCCCATTGAGGTTACTTGGTTGTTCAAGACGGCAAGCCTCCAGTAAAGCCTGCACAGACGGCCATGTGTATCGTATCACGGAACTAGGAAAGGACCGACGGCAACCAGCCTAGATCAGCAGAGACTTCTTTAATTCGGACACTTCTTCCTAGCAGCACAAGAAAGGGCTGCTATCGGTGGGACTGGTTTCGTCTCGGAACACCTCCCAGCAGCACATGATTGTCTTCATCCAGGATAATTTCTTCCCAGGAACACAAATGGGGCCGCCCTATGAGGGACTGCCTTCATCTTGGAGCACCTCTTCTTAGCAGCACATGAAGGAGCTGTCCCTAGCCGTGCTGCTTTCTTTTAAGAACACCTCTCCCCAGCACCACATGAAAGAGTCGCCCTCGGAGGGACTGTATTCAGCCATCATCTATGAGTGGCAACGTTTTATTTATATGAAGCTTCCAGATAATAAATAATCTTTTATGTACATATTACTAAAACGTCCTATCGTTACAACAATACATAGGTAATCTGCAGTTTTTTTAAATGATGGCTACCAGCTATACTCTCTAATTCAACACTAGACAATTAAATATTATTTAACAACATGTTCTACTGATGGCGTAGACAAATCATCAAGAAATATCTAACACAAAGGTATTGCTATTTTAGTTGAACAATTCAGTAATAGCATCTAGGATCGACCTACAATAATGAATGAAATTATCGTGCGTTGCGTATATACAGCAGTAAAGGAAGAGACATTCCACGGGTTGGCGAGTCTCGTCCAGAGCTCAAAACAGCTCGTCAACACGTGTTCTGCTAGTACTTATAGGAGTTACTTTGCATATGCAGTGCGACCAGTGGATGTTGATCCTAATATCAATAAATTAATTAGCGAATAACGAGGTGAAGGATCGTGACGTCACTACCTCATCGTTGGTCTTGTGAACTATTTATCCGGTCTGATACACGTGGCTTAGAACAGCCTCGTCATTTAAAAAGCCAGCAACCAGCTATCGATGACTCATGGGCCGGGAGGACAGTCAATGGCATGTCAATAATTAAAGCTCCCTACTTCACTAAGACATAACAATTACTTCACCATCCTGGGAAGTAAACTGTTAGACCAGGGTGGCAAGGATGTCTTGCGCACTTGGGTCAATGTCCTTCAAGAACCGATCAAGGTAACTAAAAAAAAGCCACGGTCATCAAATTATTTAGACGTAACAGAGATCAATTTTATTTTGTATGCCAATAAGAGACGTTTTTTTTATTGCCGCAGTCCCTTACTTCTTGTCAGCAATTGACGCTGGCCTGTCCAGGCATGTATGAGAGACAGATTGGCAGTACAGGCATCAAGATACCATTCGAGTGAAACGGCTCTAGTGTGCTGGTCATAGGCAGGCATCAAGAGGAGGGAGATCAGACAAGCCTACAAATGCGGAAGTGGCACAGATCGGTTGATGAGTTAGTATAGAAAGTAGGAAACTCAATACATATTAAAGGCAAGGCGTAAGAGAGAGCTCAGGAAAAGAGCAATCTAACATTCAATCAAATCAACCATTTTAATAGAAACATTACTCAGCAACTTTAGGAGTGGAAGTTCTGGACATGATTATAGTTCATCAGGGGCTTTGCTGTGCTGATGTGGCCGACTTATTGAGTTACTGCGCTCATGGTACGGTATAGCGGGAGGAAAGACACTGCGCTAGCTAAAAAAACGTCAGTTTAGCTTTGGAAGGTAAGGGCTAGTGCAGAGAGATTTCTCACGTCTAGGCAAACAGAAGACAAAATAGTACCATGATATGCAGAAGCTATTGGTAATAAGGACAAAGTAATGTCAAAGGCATAAAATAACAGGAAGGATTTCAAAGTAGCTAACGGGCACCTTACATGGTGACTGATAATAAAAGCCATTTCATCATTACAATCCAAGGAGCAATCATGTGAAGATCCTTCATACTTCGTGTTTCCGCCCATAACGAATCCCAGCCTCTTATAAATGGGAGGCTGGGCTACTCAAGTTGCTGCGACTGTCTACCGGTATCAGTAATTCCTGCCCCTCGCCTTGCTTCTCGTCTCGTATTTAGTGGCGCCGGTGCCATTAGAGCTGCTCCCCGCAGTGAGGGGGGCGGCGAAGGGGGACGGGGCGCTGCCCGGTGCCACTATTCTGAATAGTTCGATATTCAGGAAGTTGCAGATCTGGAGGCAGACATTTCGGCAATAGTTCACCAGGTCCACAGTCACGAGCCCCTGCGCGAAGGAAGAGAGGTCCGGATCAAGAGGGGAATGTGAAACTAGCAGAAAATGTTAGACAAGCATCAAAAAGGTTGGTTAGGAGGGAATGAACTGGTGGATAGGGTGGTTAAAATGAAATGAACTAGAAAGGATGGTTAGAATGGAATAAACAAGTAAAAAGAATGGTTGAAATAAAATGAACTGGTAAAAATAATGTTTTGGATGGAATGAACTAGTGAAACGGGTGGTTAGGGAGACATTGTCGGGATTTTTAGAACGGAATGCACTTGTGGAAAGGATGACCAGACTTATTGGAAAGATTTCATCTTCGCAGCCCCCCACAGCCCCGCCAACAGGGCGGAGGCAGTACACCTCAGCGCGTCAGCAATCAAAAAGAACAGCACGGCACAAGCCCTGCAGCAGGACTCTGGTCGGAATGCGCTTAATAGGTCTAAAGAAAACAAACAATGAAGACGGTCAACAACTGCACACAACTGTCAGCAACACAAACAAAGCCAGAAGATCACATCAAATTGGGTCTAGCAAAACTCATACAACACTGCCCCCAATTCCTCCGCCAAGGCCCTCTTGAAGCAGCGAAGTGAATCACATTGCACCACATCAGCAAGCAGCCGGTTCGAAATCTGCACACAGCGAGAATAAAAGAATCTGCGTTTATAGTTCGTCTGACAGCGAGGAACCACCAGCTTGAAAGAATGCCCACGTGTGCCAACATCCGGAGCTTTCTCAAACAGAGCAGACAAACCTGAATCAACAGAACAATGAAAAATCTTCCAACACTTCACAAGATCTGAAAGCAACAAGCTCTCCCTCACAGAAAACAACTGCATCGCTTTGGGCCGTTCACCATAGTCCACTCTACTCTCTCTGGTCCACCTCCTCTGCACTGACTCCAACAATCTCAGATCCTTCAAATATCTTACATTCCATACACATGAGCAGTAGTCCAAGATGGGTCTTATATGAGTAATAAACAAAGGGACCATGAAAACAGTACTTCTATTGACAGTAGAGCGGAGCAGACTGGTCGCTAGAGTAAAAGCCTGGTGAATGTGAACTGAACTAGTAGAAAGATGGTGAATATGAACTGAACTAGTAGAAGGGATAGTTAGAAAGGAATGAACTAAAGGAATGGATGGGTAAAATAGTAAGAACTAGTGGAACGGATTCTCACTCGGGGAATCCAGGTGGTTCTGGCTGGATGGTTTGGTCAAGATGGCATGAACTAGTGGTTACAATGGTTTGACGGTATGAAATGGTGGTCAGGATGATTTGAACAGTATGAACTAAAAAAGGTCAGTGTAGTAATGTAGGCATGTATTCATTGTCAAGATTGTCAGGATGGCATGAACAAGTTGCCAGGATGATTAAATGGCATTGTGTAACTTTCAAGATGAGAAGGAGGATATGAACTCATGGTAAGTAAGGGTAGGATGGGGTAAGCTCAACACATGTCAAGGATTGATGGGTGTGCTGGCCTCTCCTGGCTCAGTGCACCTGACGACTGGGTATGCTGAGCCCTTGAAGGGGCTGCAAAAGTAAGAAAAAGAATGGTTACAATTGCACAAATCAATGGAAAAGCTGTTGAAGATCGCATGACATGTGGAGAGGAGTGTCTAAGATGGTATGAAAAATTTGCTCTCATGGTACATGATCTAATGGTCACAATGGCATATATACTAAGGGTTAGGATGGTATCTGGACAAGTTAATGATTAGGATGACACAAGAACTGGCTAATTGTTAGGATGGAGCGGGAACTAGCAAATGGTTAGGATGACAAATGAACAAATGGATTAGAAGGAGCATGAACTATCTGAAAGTTAGGATGGCATGAGCTAATGGTGAAGTGGAGGGCACTGCCAGTTATCTATGGAAGGCTCCTATTGACAGAAGAGCGAAGCAGACTTAGAAAGGCTACTATGCAGTAGCCTTAGAAAGGCTACTAAGCTGCCTTACAAAGGCTACTATGCAGCCTGACTACCAGCTGAAGTAAGCAAGTCTTGCAGTGTTGGTCACATCAAAATTCCTTTTCACAGAGATTAGGGGTAACATCACAACTCATACAAAGCGCATAAACCAAATAGCTATCAGGTCGTATTAATTTTAAATTGCACAATTCATATTGATTGTAATCAAATTCAAGTTCTTCAAGATAAAAAAAAAATATAAGTGATTGGAAATGAGGATCCCATACACGTGGTGTGTATCAGTCTGAAGGTATACATACTGATGCAACACTTTACTGAAGCAACATAGGGGTCCATTCAAACCCGGGGTCTGAAAACGCAAATTACTAAAGCAAGATAAAATTTAATTCATATGAAAATGAGTTTGAAAATACGGAGATTATTCAAACACAAATTAGTGTAGAAATATAAGGATGAATTCATATCAGGGGTGCAAAATGAAAGACTAAAAACTTGAGATACAAAACTACCTCTCAAAATAGGGGATACAAAACTACTGGAAAAGAGGGGCTGGGGTGCTGGTACAGAGGTTGAATTGTAATTGTATGAGTGCATAGTATAGGTTTTGTGGACGTGCATTGTATAGGGATTGTGTACATGTATTGCATAGTCATTGTATGGGTATTGTAGAAATTTTGTAAGTGTGTTTCTTCCATTGTTCATGTCTTATCTTGTAATTGGCTTCCAGAGTACTATAATGCACTTTTTGTTTGCATCTCAGGGACCCAATACCTGATGTAGGTTTGGAATCTTATTAATGGTCAGGCTTTGTGTTCCATGGCTGTGGGGCTCTGATGGGTGTGTTAAGGATTGAAGGAAGTTCTGTTTGAGGATGGCAAAAGGTTATTGCATGTTTAGGTGCCTGTAATAAAAGAGTAGCCAGCCCATTCACAGCAGACACAATGAATAAATGCACATTCACTGCTGACAGAAAGAATAAAGCACATTTGCTGCAGATACAAAGAATAAATGCACATACAATGCAGACAAAGAAGAAATGCACATTCACTGCAGGCAAAAAAATGCCCATTAACAGGAGACAATAGAAATAGGTTCCATCCCTATAAATTTTGATGCTGGCTTGCAATACTGACATCAAGAAAAGATTCTTTGGAGCATAATGTGTTCAGTGGTGGAACAGCCTTCCAAGTTTTGTGGCAGAGTCTGATTCCCTAGCAGCATTCAAGATTTCGCTGGCAGGTTTTCTGGGTGATGTTCTCTTTGAGTTTGTTAAGCATCGTGGGGTTACTTCCTTTTTGCTCATCTTCTTGTGGGTGGCTCATGCAACAGTATTTTTTTGCCTGGGTGTGTTCTGTTTCTAGATGTTGTTGTGGTGCTGTTTGGGTTCTGTGTAGATGTGCCGAAGTGTGTTGCATCTTCATGCACTTATCTTTTGTGCGGTAAGCTGTTCTGGCTTTTTTTTCTTGCATCGTTCATAGCTACTGTTTGTTGATATGATAGTCAATGGTGCACACAAGTTTTGACTGTGCAAGTGGTGGGGTATTGAGGTGGTGGTTGTGTGTTTTACATCATCGTGCACTTCTCTGGTAGTGTTCTATGCTCTTTTTCTGTCGCTCATTTTTTTTTCATCCGATAGCCAATAGTGCGAACTAATTCCAGTTCTTGAACCTGTGTTTACATAGCTGTTTCAATGTTAAACAGGAGAGCATGGCTATGCTGGCCTCCCCCGGCTGTTGCTCCTTACTGGCTTGTGGGGCTAATGTAGGGGGCTGCAAAGGTAAGAGATCCACTACATCCTATGAATGAATGAGGGGATGACATATATGCAGTTGGTTTATGTCATTGCATAACATAGACATAGATTTTCACACTTGGTATTATACAGATACAGACAAAAGGACGCATCCCCCAGAAAGGAGGGTGGCTGACGGCAAGGCGCACCTCATACCCTCACACACAACTTAGCCCTTTTGTGCTGAAAGGTCCGGCCGGTACCCCCTCAACATACACTCTGGGTCACGAGTGAAGTCCGAGGACCCGTCGTCAGCAGCAGGGCCCGACAGTTTTCACTGGTTTACCTCCGCCGCGTCATAATGGCCGGGCCACCACCACCCACGACCATCCCGACAGCGGGATGCCAAGGGCGAGAAAGTACATCAGAGCAGCGTCAAAATCAACCATTCACAACTATTCTCCACTCACGCATGTTCATTGCACGCTCTCTCGCCACCTCCACATTCATGTCTCTCCTTCCCAACGCCTGCTTCACACCATCCATCCATCCAAACTTCGGTTTACCTCTAGGCCTGCGACCACTCGCCTCCGCATTCATCACCCTTTTCACCAATCTTCCTTCATCCATCTTCTCCATGTGCCCGAACCATCACAGAACATGCGAATACACTCTGTTGTCCAACTACTCCCCCATCCCTGTTCTGTTTCGAACCATGTCGTTGGTGATCCGGTCTCTAAGCATTACTCCAGCCATGCTATTCAAACATTTCATCTCAAAAACATTCAACCTTCTTCTCTCCTCTGCTCTCACCCCCCAAGCCTCAGCTCCGTAGAGCACAGTTGGCACAACAACACCCTCATACAGCCCTCTCTTTGCTTCCATCCCCAACGTTCTACAGCTCATTACACTCTTTAGTGCACCCAACACTTTACATCCCTCCTTCACTTGCGCTTTCACTTCAGTTTCCACTAGTTCAGTTTTCTCCACATGGGAGCCCAGATACTTAAAACACTGAACTTCCTCCATGAGCTCTTCATTTAGGGTGACACTAATTTTGCTTGCATCGACAATCCTCGAGCATCTCATTACTTTACTCTTACCGACGTTCACTCGATACTTCCTCCTCTCACACACTCTACCAAATTCAGACACTAGCCTACATAGCTTCTCCTCCGAATCCGCATCCAGGGCCGTATCATCAGCAAATAGCAACTGGCTCAACTGCCAACTCCACCCATTCGCTTCCAACGGTTCCAAGCCACGACCCAGCACACTCGCGTTC
>SDVV010024215.1:0-12622 GCA_016164225.1 Gammarus roeselii
GGATACGTATAATTGGATTTTCATCGTATATATTGTTTCATGGGGTGACTTCAGCACCCTACTATTATATGCTCCCAGTGATAACAAAGCAGGAAGTGTTAGTTCAACATAACGGTATAATGCGCAATAAAGCCTCAATCCCAGCTTGTGGTAAGTCGTATGGCTTAGTACACTGCGTTCTGGTCTCGCACACAAATGATTCCTATCAATGACCCTAAAAAAATTCCAATGATGAGCTCGCTGTGTTGTTTTGTACAAATAAGTTTATACTATCTGCCGGTCGAAAATACATGCTTGCACTTTTAGCAAATCTAAAGTGCATTAAAGTGCATTTTATCACAAACGAGATGTTTTGGCTGGGGCGTATTATTTTTTTGTGAATCCCTGGAGAATTCAAAAGCATTCCATTGCCATCTACGTTCACATTTGATAAGGCAACTATGGTGTTCTTCATTCCTATGACACCTTCACTCTGATTGAATTGTACTCGGTAGGCATTTGTCTTCTTTTGCATATCGGGCTGTCATTCCCCAATAAATATGCGTCCTACTTTCGAGACACTATAAATAATGTGCTGAGATATATCCCATCTCCCGCGCAGACCAAATGAAATGGACGTCTTACAGTTGAAAAGTCCCTCACAAGTTCCACTTGCTGTTCTAATTGGATTTTTACGATATAGTCCCATCTTTTTCAATCAAATCTCATGGAAACTGTCTCACATCGTAATGTAAAACAAACGTGACAAGTTAGTTTGATTCTGTGGTAGTTTAAGGTGGTGAATTTTGTTATGTCCGTGAGTGTGAAATGAAATGAACGAAGGCGTGTGCTGATTGAACAGGCAGAGTTTTCCTGCTTCGCTCAACCAGCCAATTCGATTCCGCGTACCAACAATATTTACTTTACGTTTGAGTGTGCGTCACAAAATAATTCTAAATCTACATAGAAATTAAAGCGATTTCCAGTTGAGAAAACAGTTATTTTCTGCCACAACTTTCTCCACTCTGGCTGGATTCCGTGTGTGGACTGAAAGATAAAAAAAAACGTTTCATGGCTGAGTTCGGAGTTCATAGTATTTTTTTGAGTCGTGCTCTGTTGATTTCCTTACTTGGCGTGCCGGTGGCTAAAATATTTATGAATGTCACTTGAGCTAAGCGCCAACGCAACAGTTGCATTAAATTGTACATTGATGTACATTGAGTCACGTTGAATTTTTCCTTTGAATCACGAATTGAACTCATAAATGGGAAGACACAGTTTTCCAAAATTTCCTCAAATGATAATTTTTCTACTGCACCTTAATCTGCATAAGGCTGTAATTGAAAAATCTTGAAGTGTTAGAATAAAGACTTGATAGTTTTCTACTAGCAAAACTAGTTACTGGGTTTACAGAGTGAGAGAAGAGGAAACAACGAAGTGAGCATCCTAACATCTGCTAATCAGCGAGCAAAAGAATCTAAAGTCGAAATGATATGTTATAGAGAGGACTATTTTCTTATGGTAATCTACTTATTCCCTAGCAGTAAGATAATATTGAATTATCGATCCTGAATTTTTTGGCGAATGTTGGGGTTCGGCAAATAAATTGTGTCCCCCGCAGTAACACTAGGTTTTATCTTCCATTTCTCTCACATTTATGTGAGGGATTACTGTAAAATCAATGTTACGTTGAAGCCATGGATAAAAAATACTTTTAACTAGATGCAAAAATTTATTTTCGACTGCACTTTTCTAATTTTCTGCAATCATTAGTTGGTACTGAGAATCCCCTCTATACGATCTCATTTACTACTGACCAGTCCTGATGCAGGGCAAAAATGCCAGTCATTTTAATACTGATAAACTTCATTTTCCTAGTGTCAGGATGGTGCATGATCATGACGTCTGAACCTGATTGCCTGTTGGATTTATCATTAGTTAGTCACGGTAAAATACAATTCTTTACAATAAAAAGACGCCTAATTATCGTCCAGTTGCATAAGGGGTGGGTAGTAGTAGAACGGAAATGAAGTATTTACACTAATATACATAAATTGGGAGCACTTTGTTAATTACCGGAACAATTGTATATTGTATCAAGCGATATGTAAGCTATCTAATGGTACTCTGTGAAACACAATTTATGGTATTGTTGTTCTTCCTATAATTAACTTGTGGTTGTTGCATTATATCATAATTTTTGTGGTGAATTCC
The DNA here is from genome assembly GCA_016164225.1 of Gammarus roeselii. Taxonomy (NCBI): domain Eukaryota; kingdom Metazoa; phylum Arthropoda; class Malacostraca; order Amphipoda; family Gammaridae; genus Gammarus; species Gammarus roeselii. Next base: position 2,194 of record SDVV010024215.1, read on the forward strand.
ATGCGAAAAGAAATCGGTTAATCAGCGCACACGGTACGAATAAATGTATTAAAATAACTTCGAAAATAGGGGTCATTTTCATTGAAAATCATGGCTGAATGTCTCGTTTGTAATGTCTTCAAGGTTATTGTAACACGGAGTAAATTTACTGTGAAGAATTTTACCGTCAAAAAATATTACAAATTGACCGGATTTATAATGCTATTTTACTTCTTCATTCAGAGAGATTTAATCGTATCTATCACAGTTATTTAGTAAATTCATAGCTATACAGGATCCAGTCAAAGAAAACGATGTGAGCTTAGTAATGAATGTTTCAACTTTTCATTTAGTGCAGTTCTCTACCCATCTGATGTAGAAATTACCATTTACGGTTTACATGTTCCATATTTATTTTAATTACAATATTGACAACGATGTTCAAAAAAACTATTAATGATCATTTATCATATTGGAAAGTTAAATTTCCGTAGAACACGTTTTAAAATGGTATAAACAATCCTGTTGAAAATAAAATGATGACTGTCGCTTTAAATCAACTTTGTAATCCTAATGAAGACGACTGCGTGCTTTTTGAAATCTATAACAATCAAACCGAAAGATGATGCGTGATGTATTGAAATTATAGTTGTTTTTTATTTAATGGTAGATATCAACATAAGAGAAAAGTACGTATCTCAAATCAGTGTCGACATAAAATCAATGGGCTGGTTTTAAATTAGTTTGAACTGCATGATGTAAAATTGGGTTTTAAATATGGGACACGAACGTATAGCCCGCGTTACCAACTCGTTACGACTGACTGGTGGTCAGTCGTAACGAGTTTCTACCAACCCAGCCCGTCGAACGATTTTCTACCCAGTCAATTGTGATGTGTTTTTTCCAACCAATCCGGTCTCAATCAACCCAGTCCGTCGAGACGAATTTCTACCCAGTCAGTTGAAATGTAGTTTACCAACCAAGCCGGTAAAATCAACCAGGTCCGTCGTAATGAGTTCGTCCTGTCGTCACCCAGACAGTAATAATTATGACATTCTTCCGCCACTCAAACTGGCATAATGAGGTCGTCCTGCCGTCGCCTAACCAGTTGTAATGAGTTAGTCCTGTTGCCACCCAATTGTTAATGGGGTCGTCCTTATGTCACCCAACGAGTTGTAATGAGTTAGTGTTTTAGTTACTCAATCAGTTGTAAATCGCTCGTCCTTCCGCCGACCATACAGCTGAAGAGTAGTAGTCCTGACGCCAGCCATGCAGCTGTAAAGTGCAATGAGCTTCCTATAGGATCAAAGCCTTTCATTTTGTTTACGACGGCTAGGAAACTGTAGAAGGTCTATATTGGAGAAAATTGTAATGGAAGGTATTATAGTCATTGCCCAAAGAAAGGAGCTGTTGGCAATTCTGTTTGTATCCACTAGTTGTGCTCCTAATTCTTCACTAAGCATCATCGATGGTGATGAGCGCTTCATCCTGATCATCAAACATGGGTGGTAGTTTGTTTCGGTTCCATGTTCTCACGTGTGGAACTCTCAGATATATAACCTTGACAACATATTTGAGCGCCAAGAGGCCATCTCATGAAAAAAAGGATGAGGAGTAATGTTGGGAAGGGAGGGTGTTGGTTTAGGCCAACTTTTTCATGTAGAGATTTAATACCGAAAATCCCCATTTACTAAAATTTTCTATGAATTTCAATATGTGGCCAATCTTGATTCTTGGCTGGAGATAAGGACCATAACAGTCAAACATACGTGTATGTATGTATGTATGTATGTATAGACAAACAGTCGTTTCCCCCCCATTAGAATGGTGACGATTTCAGGCTGACATTGAGGGGGAAGGTGCACAATCTCCCCGCCACATGACCACCGTGTCCACACCGAGGCTCGAACTCGCGACCTGCAGCACCAGAGGCTAGCACTGCTGTCGGATACGCTAGCCACTCGGCTACGACTACCACCATATGATACAAAAATCCGGAACACATCTTCATGATAGACATGATTGGTGAGAAATGAATTTGTGTAGTCTCAATCTCGTACCAATTCTTGGTATGCTTCAAGAAAATGTTTGAATGGGTAACAGGTTTTAACTACCACGGTATCTATGTTTATTTCACTGCTGCCGACAAGTCCACAGCAGCCCATAAGTCATCGTACGCTAAATCAACTAATACAATAAACGATTCGTCTTGTAGCAGTCTTATTCGAAAATATGATCGTTATTGAGCCCTTGTGAATCCCATGCAATCGTTCAACGCTTGTAAGCACATGTATAAGAAGTGACTGCTTTGGTACGGATCATTGATGGACATTTTCGTCCTGAAGTCTGGTTTAACGGTTCAATTAATGAGAAAGTGTACCAGAACCAAGTCTTAGAAGGAGCAGTCTGACCTGCTGTGAAGGACATCTCGGCTAGACGTCAGTATGCTGGTTCCAGCAAAAAGGTGCGAGCTGTCATGCTTCCGCTTCAGGTTTATAAATTTTGGCTGATAAATTCAACAGTAATCATCACTTTTTGACATTAAATTCTGGAAACAAGTCATGCAGCTCCTTAGGGCTTATCGGTGTCATACCATCATGGATAAAAAAAAATTGAAGGAGAGAGTTGAAGAATTTTCCCATCGGGATGCTTGACAAGTATCGGAAAAAATATGGTGCGGCACACGAGGTTAAAAATTTATGTCGTCACATTTTCTCCTAACTGACAGGAGGTGTTTTAATAAAGCTACACGGCCTTTTCTTCTTGGAATAGGAACTTATGACTGAAAATCGGCTGAAAAAATGCAAATTATATGTAGATATCGAGCATATCTGATTCACGAATGTACAGTTGCGAGTGAAAATTCGTTTATGGCTAGTCTGTAACCGGAAAACAAATTTGACTTTTCCCACGTTTAATTTAACTTTATGTAGAAATATCTTACGATACTATAGTGGATAAACTTTTTAATGGGTAAATTTTATTAAATTTAAAGCGGAAAGTTTGCAGTGGAGATTTTACTTAGTTTTAAATTGTAAACGAATTTTCGCTCGCTACTGTCTACATAAACAACGTTTTGTTCAAATTGCTGCCACCTTAGATTTTTTTAATGAGTGAGTGCTGGCGATGATGCAGTAACGCTAGGAACCTATTCTTTATATAAACTGTTATATCTTAGGTAATTCAAAGACAGCCCGACCAAAGGATGAAGAAACCTTGGGTCATCATAGTAAACCCTTTTATGCAGGAGAGATCAAGAGAACGTCAAACCGCTCGGATTTACTGTCTCTGGCGGGGTTAGGAAGTCCTTTGTACGCGTGATACAGTGCGTAAAGTGATTGCAACTGCTGCTCCTGCAGCTGTAGACGCTCTCACACTGTGAACAATGTTGCATCGAACAAGCAAAAGTTTGCGAGTGATGAGCACAAACTACTTCTTTTCCGTTCTGATCCATTTAATTAGTAATTGTTATTAATTTGTACAATTGCAACAACATGAAATTTGCCAGTTACAACCGATTCATTTTCTTATCATTAGTAGAAGTGAACGTGACTGTATTAGGTCAAATTTGTTCTCCCGTTTCATTTCATGTCAGTGCAGTTATCAATAGGGAGTCATTTTTTGCGAATAATGATCGCACAAAGCCCATATTATCAGCTAAAAAACAGGAGTAGTAGTAGCCTATTTTTCCACCGGAGTCACAACGCGAAGTTAGTGCTGACTCCCCCGTAGGGGGGGACTGATGATGACGAAGGGCAATTGAAGAGTGGCAAAGTAGGTGTAGCGTAGATTACGAGTAGTTTCTAGGCAGGTTCCAAGTAGGCTTAACGTAAATACAGAGTAGGTTCAACGTAGATAAAAAGTAAGTTTAACGCAGATACGTAGTCAGTTTAACGCAGATTCCGAGTAGGTTTTTCGTAGATACCGAGTAGGTCTCTGCGCTAGTAATCATGTGGACTGTAATAACAAAATTTTCACTCAAGCATTTTGGGGTGGAAGTGGGGTGGCAGAGGTGTCTCGAGTCCCAAAAGAACCCGACGAATCCCGGAGGTCCTCCAAGTCCCCCGGGTCCCCCGAGATCTTCGGGTCCCCTCGTCTCAGCTTATCTCGGCTTGTCTCGAATCATTTCGGCAAGTCTCGGCCCGTCGCGACCAACTCGACTCGCCTCAACATGTTTCGACTGATCTCGACGCACCACGGCCAGCCTCGACGCAACCCTCGCCCTCTGCGCCAGTAATCCGCGGACTGTAATGGTTAATTGTTCTACTCAAGCATTTCACATATGTTCATTTTTTTGTGTATGGGTTTCACAGCATTCAGAGGGGAAAACAGGGGTGCCAGGGTTCAGAGGGGCCTCAAGCGGATCCTAACGTTTCCCAAGGGGATCCCAAAGGGTCTCATGTGTCCCGGGCTCCCGAAACCCCCGGGTCCTTAAAGTCCCGCGGGTCCCGCGAGTACCCCCCCCCCCCTCTCGGGATAACTAGTCTCAGCCAGTCACGGTTCGTCTCGACTCATCGCCTCGCCAGTTGACTAGTCTCCACTCTCCTCAATCTGCCTCGACTCGCCTCGTCCCCTCCGCGCGCAGTGCCATTCAAGAATTTCACTCTCTAAGATCAACAGCAACATTTTTTCACCTTATAGTCATCAAAACGCCTAACTGTGCTCGGACATTTATTAGTCGCCCGGGAGAATGCAAATTCTCCAACCGTAGGTTGGACTAGACTAACTAACACACCGCATAGCCCAGCTAGGGCCCTTGCGGGCGTCTTACGATACATAATTCAATAACTAATCCAAAATTGATGTAGATGAAAAAAGGGCACAGGTAAATAATAGAGCCCGCACATAAAAAAATAATAAAATATTAAAATAAAGTGTTATTGATCTATAAAATGAATAATCATCTATCCACCCCAGCAAAAAATAATGAATGAAATCATTCACCTTCTCTGAGTGAGCGTCAATGCAGGTGTTTACGAGCTGCAGTTATGTCCGTTCACTGAAATGTTCATTCACTTTGTGAAACTAACCCAGGGATCTCATAGCGAACGAAAGCTTCACATAATATAGCAATATTTTATACTAAACACTAAAATTGGAAAACGTCGTTGCATGGAATATCAGCCCCTTTCATCTCCTCCAAATGTCATATCAGCCACAAGTTGTTCCGACTACCTACCCACGGTACCATTTTTTAACAGGGAACATACATATCATTCCTTAGTCGCACTAGCCACTGTCATATCCGCCACTGTCATATCCGCCACTGGCATATCAGCCACGAGTTGTTCCGCCAATCAAGCTAAGGTACTATTTGACTGGTTATCACTTTAATGAAACTTTTCCTACCTAACCTAAGTGTACGTGTTTCTAACCCGCGGGGCAAAGGTACGTATTTCTAACCCGCGGGGCAAACGTACGTATTTTTCTAGGGTACACAATGCCGTTTTCTAAGCGGTTCTGGCAGTTTTATGAAGTTTCATTAAAGTGATAACCAGAAAAATGGTACGTACGGGGCTTATATGACAATGACGAATATGACAGTGGCTGCGCTGAGTGAAGGATGCTATGATTATGGCGCTAATGTGCGTGGGCTGAAACATTGTTTATCGCGAAAGCACCGTGTGCTGAAAGATTTTCAGCAGTTATGACAGTGCCCGGCCATGACCGTAAGCTAAAGGGAAGTGGCTATACTACGCGTTTGCGGAATGGATTTTATCGCAAACGCTGGGTTCCCGGCTGCAGGACCAACTCCTGAGAACTGCCTGGGCTTTGTTAGGACGGACTACATTACGACTATCCAGTGGCGACCTCATTACGACTGACTGAAGGATGATAGGACGAACTTGCCATGGGGCGAGATGGCGAACTCTTTACGACTGTTTGGGTGGTGACGACGACCTAGGTACAACTGTATTCCTAAGATTTGGTAGAGTAGTCAATACTTTCATGACGATTAGTTTTGAACAGACTTTATTCCATGTAGTCCAAGATCATGTCACATATACTCACTGATCTCCTTGCTGGCACTGACAAATTTGGAGACATAGTTTTGCATTTTATATTCACGACTTCCTTCAGGCGAGATTTCTTTAATCGCAGAACAGTGGTTGATATTCTCCAGCTGAAGAGCCTCTTCTCAATGTTCAGTAAAACATTTTATGTTCTACCAGAAATAGGTTTCTGCTGCTTCCCCGTACAGGCTGACTCTCTCAATGCTGGGACATGTGTGGTATTGTCGATAGGATGTTAGACAAGGCGAAGTCACTTTTTCAATACAATTACGACGATGAATCATAAGAGAAAATTCTCACATGAACAATTATCTGGAAATTGTCCCAAATTTAAGAGAAAGGTGCATGAATAACGCACGAAGTCGGCGCCTTATCTTTCTGTTAGCAAATCTTTGGGGTTGTCGAAATGCAATTTATATTGTGGTGTCCCAGATCTCTGGAGTGTCAAGTGAAAAATGTCTGTTACGATGTCTAATGAATCGCGCCGACATGAGTGAAATGACAATTTTTTATTTTGTTTGATATATATCTATATGATCTTGTAGACTTTTATCGATCCTGATTGTTGTACATGAAATGTGAAGCAACGGGCAACTTGAAAATGTAAATCACGCTAAATCATTGGTGCAATTTCAATTCTTCGGTTGATAAAGCAACAGGCAACTTGAAAATGTAAATCACGCTAAATCATTGGTGCAATTTCAATTTTTTGGGTAATATTGGTTTACTCGCGGATAGTTTTCGTTCAAATTTCAAATGTAAACGTCCAATGCAACTACGATACCTAGATTGCATTTACATCCCAAGTACGAGACTTCATCTTCATGTTATCTAAAAGCCACAGTATACAAGGCGAGAGCCTGAACGCCGGGTCTAAGAGGCCCCCTCAGCACTTTTCATCACACTACCAGCTGTTTATTGTCTCTCAAACAGGCTGTAGGCGGCAATAACTCCCTCTGAATGTTCTTAATTGGACAACGGAAAGACAATTAAGACTTAGGCTGCAATTCATCAAAGTAATTTGCATCAATAAACTCTGTAAATTGATGGCAGAGTGGGGCTCTTCATTGGATGTAGCTGTAGGTTCAAGCAAATAGCTTTACTGTCATGCTAACTTTTGGAGTTACGGTTCAACAACATATTTCTTAAGCCATGTTTACAGCCTCAAAGTTGAGGCCGGAGCTTTTGCGTTACTGAGGCCTTGCCTCGCAAATTAAACAAGTATTACACCCGCGCTGTTGCGGGCTGCACTGTTAGAGAATTAATAGAGCCAATGAAACTAAATGGCTTAGATATTGCATTACATGAACAAACAAGAATATCAATTTGTAATCCCTATTTCACTTAAAGGTGTGTTAGGGCAGCAGTGCAGCAAGAAGCACATGAATAAATTTACTGTTGCATCACTGAAAGGACCTATACCAAACGTGTAATGATGCTCTTGAATTTTGTTCAAGTTGACTTCCTCATGCACATGCGATAGGACCTAAAGGCATCATGCTGGAGCTTTCATATGCGATAGTTTATCCCTGATTGTACTTGTAGGGTCGCTTCTATGAAGTTGTGCTCGTACTGATCCAGATGCTGCACCTCTGCTCTTGACAAGGGCTCTCTGTTCATTATATGTCCCTGCTTCCTTGTTTACTAATGTTGATCTCTGCTGACCAATGATTCAGTGCCACACTTCAATCCATGCTGACTCCGCAACGGTCAATGATGACTTCAGTAACACCTTCTGTGTGCGGACTCTAGTGTCATGGACGACAAAGCTTAGGCAAAGATTTCATTTGGTTCGTCTGAAATTGTACATTTCCCTTCTCGTTGTCTCGAAAATTATTGTTAAGGCACTACATTGAAGTTCGCGGAAGCCTGCACTGGTTGGAAAAAATATATTGTGCTGAGACATGAGTCACAAAGGTGTGGATACTAGTGAGTGGCACTACAGGTCAGTGTCTCAGCTGGTCAGAGACTCAGTTGTTCAAAGCTGAAATTAAATGAGCCGTGCTTTATTGATGTCACGAATTCATTCAGCAGTCTCACGGAGACTGGATTGCATTTACTTCAAATTAACAGGGTAAAAGCACGCATAATACACTATCTGTCTATGACATTTTCATAGTCATAGTGATACAGCATCAGACCAAATAACATATGCTTACATGACTTAAAAGCAGCAGAATGATAGCTCAACTGCTTGTACATTATTAGCATCTAACTTTTTGCTACACGTTAAACGTTAAGTTCCAAATAGTTGAGAAATTTGCCGATGACCCAGAGCGATGCCATGCAGCATAGAGGAAGCGTGACCGACCGGCTCGTGATCCAACAAGTTCTCGAAAAACTCGTTCAAGGGTCAGATGCTTGGCAGATGCCCTTTAATTTTGAAAAATGTGCCGTTACGCACGAGGTGTGTCGCAACGACACCTTCAGCTTCACAATGGCAGGAAGTAATCTTGCTGCTGTCGACCAGCAGCAAAACTTGGGCGTCTTGATTTCGAAAGACTTTAAATGGGACTCGTGGGTCAAGGAAAGCTACAGGATATAAAATTGCAATCTTTGTTCTATTTCGCGTAACTTCTCCTGCACAACGAAGGACATAGTACTGCCGCTGTACAAGTCCTTCCTCCGTCCCCACCTGGAGCATGCAGTCCATTTCTTGTTACCACACATGCGGGGGGCACAGCCAGCCTGGAACGCATCCAGCTCGTGCTTTTGAGCTCATCCCTCAGTTACGCCACCACAGCTACGTAGACAGGCTCAAGAAGCTTGGCCTCAGAGCCCTCGAGCAGTAAAGGCTTAGTGGTCAATAATGTGAGTTTGTTGGTCTCTTCGACAGGAACCACAACATTCGCACCTGAAATATCGGTGTGAAACTTCCGGAAAAACGTATTGATGCGACTAAAGCGCAACAAATTTTCCCGATCTCAATCTCGCGGATGTGTAAAAACCTACGAGCTGCGATATTTGGCACTGAACCTGTGAATGCGATAAAAAAAGCGCACAAGAAACACTGGATTTGATTTGATTTAGGCCTCATTTCCACCGGAGCCTCAACATGAGTCATAACAGGCTCCCCCGTAGTACTCGACGATCATGGATTCCAGTAGGCTCGCACGCATCGGCATGCGAGTAAAACCACGTTGTCAAAATTAGAACATTTTGAAAATTTCAGTAGTGTCAGACGCACGCTGGTGCGCACAAGAAAAATGTTTAGAACTTCACGAGTAATATGTGTGCACGCCAGTGCGCACAGGAGCATCGTCGAGGCTAGTACAAGATTTACGGCTACACGGGAAAAGTCAGCTCCGACAGCAACGCAACACAATGTTTACAGCTACGTGGTCTAGTTGTTCTAGTACAATTTATTTATTCATGAAAGATAAAGACTCAGACGAAACGAAATGATTTCCTCCCTCCAACCCCTCAGAACCTCATGAGTAATATGTACACACACCAGTGCGCACAGATAGTATTGTCGAAATTGGTACAAGGTTTACGGCTACACGAACAAAGGCAGCTCCGACAGCAATGCAACAAGATATTTACAGCTACGCGGTCTAGTTTATTTTTAGTGAAATCTATTTATTCAGGTAAGATAATGACTCAAACGAAACGAGTCCCCGCCTCCAACCCCTCAGAACCTCAAACGTAATATGATCACACGCAAGTGCGCTCAGACAGTATCGTCAAAATTGGTACAAGGTCTACGGCATCACGGATCAGGTCAACTTCAACCGCAACACACCACAAGGCTTATAGTTACGCGGTAAACGTCAACAACAGAAATTACATACGGTTCGCGCACGCGCGAGCGATCACGGACTTGTCTCGACTCATTTTGGCCAGTCTCGACTCGCCGTACCCAACTCGACTTGTCTCGACATGTTTTCGACTGATCTCGACGCACCTCGACCAGCCTTGACGCGGCTCTCCCCCTCTGCGCCGGTAATCCTGGCGACTGTAATAACTAATTTTTCTACTCAAACATTTTAGGATGGGAGCGGTGTTGGGGGGGCAGAGGTCCTTTGGGTTCCAAAAGAACCTTGGGGTGGATGGATGATTATTCGTTTTATAGATCATTAACACTTTATTTTAGTATTTAGTATTTTTTCTTGCTTGGGCTCTATTATTTTTCTCTGCCCTTTTTTCATGGTGATAAATTTTTCATTGGTTATTTTTATTATATGCATCTAGGTTGGTTGAGACAAGGTGACCCAGGGAGAGGAGGTACTCGTGGGATCCGCGGGACTCGGGGACCCGGGGTTTCAAGAACCCGGGGGACTTGGGAGACCAGGTGGATTTGGGGTTGTCCACTTGGATCTTTCTGGGGCCCTTAGGGACACCCTTGAGACCCTTTGGGAGCCTTTTGAGAAACTGTGGGACCCTATAGAGGCCCCTCTGAATCCTGGAACCTCTGCTCCCCTCTCGCAGCGCTG